>APFE030598496.1:252006-263093 GCA_000404065.3 Pinus taeda
GGTGTCGCACTGGGTCCTGATTACGCTTCTGGCCTTAACGACATCGGTCCTCCTCTTGTTAGATAATTTTCAAAAACAGGGCAGTGTTCCTTATCATGACCTTGACCATTGCATTTTACGCACCACACCTCTTCGTGCACTTCTAGTTAGGCTGTCCTGTCCTATTTCAGATTCTGCATCTCAAGGCATAAGTTTTTCAACTACGCATGGATCTGCTGAACTCCCAAGTTAGGATCCTACATCAGGGTTTCATGCAGTCTCATACGATCTATAAGGCCTTTGCCGGAGTTGTTAACCTCTATTATGATAGTGTGTTCCTCAAATGCGGTGTTAGCGATGCTACAAACCATTCGTGGTGCCGCCCATCTGTTAAATTCCTATTAGCTTCACGAATCATACACTTCAGTCTCTGATCCAGCTCCCAAGGAGTCTCACCTGGTAGCATTTTGATCTCTTTGAATCCAATGACTGCACTTCTGACTTCGGCCTGCTAAATTCTATGTTTAGCACAATTTGGATATCTGCGATTCCCGCATTCAGATTATCATTAGAATGCTTAATATACCAGGCCACCGCATGATCCTGCAGAGCACTGACTAGCGTCACTTTCTTTATATTATCAACAGTAACTCCCTGCACTTCCCATATGGCCCTTATCATGAACCAAAATTGGTCCAAATCTTCATTTCCTACTCCCTTGAACACAGGAAACTTTATCATGCCTGTCATATTGACTCGCGGTGGTGGAAGAGGTGGTACAGGCGAAGATTGAGGTGAAGGCGCTGAAATTGGTGGTGGTGTGAGTGGGGGTGGTATGCATAGAATTCTTTGCATTATCAAATGGATTGCACTTCACGATGAGACCTTCATGAGATCTTCATCATCCCCTCACAGAGGTGAAATCAAAGTGCTATTCTTTGGTCCCTTACTTCCTTCGTTTCTATAGGATTTTCCACTTCTCATAGCTCTGGACATTAAGGTAATTGCATAACCGTATTTTCACACAATAGCATTTTAATCCAAGTATTCAGAGACTTTACATACTTACCTCACGATCCTTTGAGAAAGCGTCAATCTGTCTGACTATAGCGGACTGAAGTATCTACCGCAAACTTAGTAATGAATCCTCCTATAATCCGATCGAGCCAGTGATCAACAACATGCATGATCGTATCCTCCGATGCTTCCAATTTTTGCACCAACTCCGGGGTCCACATAATAAGATTGTCGAGTTTCCACCTTTCTTGGCTATCTGCTAGCTTCACGATCCACTCGTACAACTCAGTAGGGAAATATGTGAAAAAGTTTTTATGGATCACCATGTATAGCTAGCAGTCTAGCCACTGTTCTTTTGTTAGTTGCAAGCTCCTGTTCTCCTGCACCATGAGCTTGTGAATTCTTCTGTCCAACCAACCATCACTTTCCTTCTTAGTTGGATTCCAATGATACGATATCAGACATCGCTATGCAGATTCTAGTACCGGCAATGAATCCATTTGTTGGCTTCAGGGGACCTGACCTAGGTTCGAAGTTAATTAGCCAAACAAATCCATACACTACTGGCCCTTTTGGTAACATCTCACGGAGTGCAAACTGAGGTCTCACTCGAAGCAATATGGGGGGATGTTGGAACCAAGTTTATGCCCCCTTGAGATTTCTGAGGGGTCGGTTTAGTCCAATTGTGAATACCTTTGCGTAGGTCACTTCACGCGCTGTCTTGAGCTGTGAGACCTTCGCGATCTATTATAATCGCCTTCGCAGCCCTAACCAGGGGCTGAGGTGATTTCATACCCTAGTAGCGATCTGCGCTACTTCCCCAAGTTACACTGTGTATCTTACTTATCTTCTTATAAAATTTAGTTATCTTCTAGTAACAAATACTTTATCTTATACTCACTTTATCAACAGATTCATATAAGTGCACACATCATCTAAAAAATAGAAATGAAATTTATATCTGATACATTCAATGCAAAAAACAGGAAAAAGATACACAGAAATGATGTAAAAATTCTCTTTATTACTTCTCCTAAGGTTACAGACTCAACTCACTATGCGCACTCAGCTACAAGGGTCTGTGCACTCAGCTATGGACTACTAGGCCTCTCCGCACTCAACTACTGAGCCTTCTCCTACTCTATGACCCAAAGACTTGACTCTACACTTAGAAAAGACTCAATTCTTCATCCTTCTTTCCTGATTATCATTTCCCTTATCTTTACAACTTAGAGCCTCGCTCTATTTATACAATCCCATGGTCTGCGGACCATGGTTAGATTTCTAAAGCCGACATTGCATTTCAAAAATGAGGGAGGACAACCCTATGAATCATTTACAAGCTCACACTCCGCATCCACAAAACACAGAGTATTTACATTGGATTTGGTCAAAATCTAGGCTTTAAGCCCCAAAACTTTTCTTCGGGGATCCCGTGCCCAACATGCACTGTGCGGTTTCTTGCTTCACTTCTTCAACCATATGCTTAGTCACTGCTCCTGAAATGTCGGCCTAAAGCTTTTGCTGAGTTTCTTGCATATTCACAAGCTTTCCTTCAATATAGGCCATGATTGTATAAGCCTCGTCCAACCAGGGCTTCAAGCACGCCTTCAACACTACTTCCTTGTGCTATGCTGCATTTACCTGTTCTTTCAATTGCTTGGCCTCCTGCAACTTTGCCAGTTGCTGCGTGAGATTGACGGTTCACACTATACCTTTTACTTCATCATAGCGTTGCTGTAGTTCTCACGCTTCTGTCTCTAACTGTTATACATTAGGGTCCTCCTCCAGGCTCGTTAGGACCTCAAATAACTATTCAAAAAGTTGTGTGCAGCTTGATGCTTCACTATCGACCACCATTATTGCCTTTGTAATATTGGTTGCACACTGTTCCTTTACTTTTGGTGGAGCTGAAGGCTGGGCCTTCAATTGTAATTCTGTAATCTGTAGGTTCAGCTCCATTTGAACCCTAACCAACTCTGTATGAGCGTCACACACCCCTTTAGTAAGCTTTTGGACGTGCACCTCAACCGGTTCTTCCTCAAGAATGGAAAATGCAGGGACCATTCGGCATGCCTCCTCCACGATGTGAAGTAGGCACTAGTTTCGGTCGGTTACCTCGGTCACAAAGGTGATGGCAGAGTCTTGATGTAGGGCCATTTTTTCATTATTAATTCTCTGCTCACAGATCACCTGTAAAGCACGGTTGCTCGCGGGCCCTCAGCTCCGCGATCACTCCATCCTACAGTAGGTGGAGTGCCTTGCTAGGGAGCGCTACTAGATTCAACCCTACTCCCTTGAGGGCACTGATAGTGGGCCTTGTCAGCTTTATTATCCATGGTCAGTGCTCCATCGGGCAACACTATCGTGCTGGAGACCTTTCCATGCAGCATTTCAACTGCTTCTGAAGTACCGACCGCGAGGCTAGTGGACACTATGCTAGCCTGTAATGCGTAGGTCTGCAGCTACTATAGCGCTGTCTAGATGGTTCCCAATAGGAGTTACTTCTACTGTTCAAATTGTTGTAGTGCCTCTGTGGTGACATCCCTCACTGTGTCTTTGATGTCATACAAATTGCCCTCTATGAGGGTGATTGATTCCAGCGACATCTTAGTGGCCTTGGATTTCTTCCTTGACCCTCCTTTCTCTTATTCCCTTAGATGCTTGATGGGGGCAAATGTCGCCTGTGGGTTCGTGCTGTGTTGCTTTGTTTTCTCATTCGTTTCTTCCTCTGTCTTAGGCGAGGGTGATCTCGCGCCTTTGTCAGAGCCCCACTTTGTTCCACCTATTTTTTGGGTGGCATCACGCTCCACTTGGGCCTTGTTAGCGGCCTCCTTCTTCCTCTTCTCAGCGAGCTACGCCATCTTGAGCTTGGCCTCCTCCTTATTGCGCTGCATGGAGGACTGGCTTGCCCCCATCGCCAAGTCTGATGTAATATGCCACTCTACCGGCCAACGATCAAGCACTGGATCAATTTCATCATTCGTTGCCAAGTACAACAAGTCATATCATGTCTGCACATGATCCTTCCACACCCTGATCGACACATGGTCAAAATCTACCTTGAACTCCTTGTAGCCCTATAGGGTGGCAAACACTATAGGCGAAAATCATGGTTTGTGATTGGTAGCCATGCGGATGTTCATCTCCATTAAGATCCAGAAGATCTTGCTATCTTTGATGTGCTGCACATCCTTGGTTGTCCACAGTGAAGTGCACTTCGCTGCTTCTGGCAGGTCCAGCACTACTGAGGGGAATTGACTATCTTCTAGAAGCCCCCATGATATCAACACAATAGACAAAAAGATCCACACATAGTGGAAGGTCTTGGTGAGCTCTTGTGTGTCACGGTAGTTCATAAGGAACTCACCACAGAGATAGCGCGCCCCATTGAACTGGACTCCTTTGGTGCATTGGGCTGCTAGCATGAAAAAAGTTGCTGACACCTCATTTCCATGACACTTCCTCATCACCTTTCCTATCAAAATCTACGTGGCCACCTTTATGGCAGGGTCATTGATACTTGAGATGGCATATCCACGCAACTTCTTTACAAGCTTAAGTTTCTCCTTCATGGCCTCCATGAGGGCATGCTCACCACCTTTTCCGCCAAACAACATAGTCGGATTTTCTCCTGTATAGGGAATATGTGTGATCCTATGGATCAATCTATCGGTGATGGGTCTTGGCTCCTCCAGCCAAAAACACCCATCATGCACCAAGCATAGTTACTGCTTGATGACCAATACTATAATCGAGGTGTGGTTGTAGTGCGACACCCATAACAAGTTGAGCAGACCTGCCTTGTCTACTCCCCTGAGCCACTTCTGTGGGTCTAATGCGGTCATCCCGATGGTTGTGTCAATAATGCGGCGCATCAGCTACTTTGTCACTAAGTGCAGGAACTTTTCATAGTTAGTTAAGTCCCGATATTTTAGTTTTAATAGAGGAACCCGCGCCAAGTGTGGTCCTCCAAAGAAAATTTCGTCTAGTAGCAAAGGGGTTTTTAAGGAGACCTTTCTCTCGTCAATGTCTTTTGGCACCTTAGTCTTGCCCTCGTGGGGAGGGACGTACGCGGGAAACCAAGTGATACGGTAAGCACCCTAGACTTAACTTCCTCCATGTCTATCCCCAAGTTTTCATCATCCATTTGGATGTCTTCAATTTCTTCCTCCTTTGGCTCTAGGTTAATGGCTTTGCCCTTTTCTTGTGTGGTGGGCTTGTCTATCTATGGATTTCTCCTCAGCGATACATGCAACGGTATTGCAACTTCCTTTCCCTTTTTATCCTTCGCACTCTCCTTGGTTAGGGTCGGCTTTGGTCTAGGCATCTATGGTGATTTGGGAACTTCCGCTAATACTTCAACAACCTTTGGGGCAGCTTCCTCTACCTCCCTAACAAAGGCACAGCCTCATGAGCTGTCACTGCTTCAGTGTCCATAGCTTCTACGGGTGTGAACATGATGTTATGCAATAACTTCTATGTTGCCTTTGGCAATGTCTCAAATACTAAACTGGCTATCAAAGCTTCGAAGTTCTCATGGTTCATGTACGCCTAAGAGCTCAACAACTCAATTCTCAAAATGCCAAGTGTTTTTCGCTGGGCAGCCACCTGTAATTTATAGGGAGTTTTGAATTCAAATTCGACCATTCCCCCCACATTTGCTTCATTAATGCCAAATTGGCAGTAGGTTTCCAAGGATCTTACCCATAAAGCTCGTCTTAAATGTAAGTCTATCACTCCATTTGGCCGCATTTCTACCGTCAAATCATGAATGACGACTTTAACAGTCATTGTTCAGCTGACCTGCGTGATTTCTCCCTGGGTAGCATAGGTCTTCAACAGTTTCATAAAAACCAAGACGAGTTTTGATAGCAAGGGATCTTTGACTACTAAGATTATCATCCAAAATCTTAGTACTATCTTGAAATTGTAACAGTTTATCCTTTTCTTCTAATTTACCTTTTAAGATATTTATCTCAACTTGATGTTGTTCTTCCTTTTCTAGATATTGCTTCCTTATGTTTTCTTTATCTTTTCTTCCTTCTTCCACTTGTTGCCTTAATTCGAGCATTTCATGTTCTTGTTCTTCAAGAGCTTCTTTATTCTGCTTCTTTGATTCTTTAAGATCTTCTTTTAGAGAGAGGATCTTAGAGTCAATTCTCTGAATTCTTATGCTCTGATCTTTTACTACATCCTATAGCTACTCCCTTACTCTGGTTACTATCTCCAACCATTCTTTTAATCTGGTAACTTCTTCTATTTCTACGTCCTTATTTTCATATGCCATGAGAATTCTAATGTCTTCATCACTATTGGATGAGTCATTACTTTTATCATGAGTATAATAACTTCTATTAACTTCTTCAGACATCTTTCCTTTGTTATGAGGGCATCTAGCAGCATAGTGACCAACTCTACCACAACAAAAGCATTTGAAAGGTAGCTTACCTTTGAACCTTCCAGATCTCTATTCAAGATTCTTGATAAAATTTACCTCATATTCTTCTTCTGAAATGTATCTTGATTCACTGAGTTTTTCTTTTCCATTTGTTGATACTTTAAATGTGGCTTCTCTCATATTTGATGGTCCTCCTGTTCTCATCTCAAAAGCACTTAAGATTCCATGAAGCTATGTCATAGTGATTTTCTGTAGATCCTCCTTTTCTTCTATGGCAGACACTTTGCATTCAAATTTAGTAGACAAGGATCTCAAAAATTTCTCAACTAAGACAACTTCCTTAATTTATTCACCCAGATATTCATCACTTTCACACTTACTTCTCTTGACCTAATGATCTTCTCCTTATATAGGTTTAGGCCTCTCTCAATACCATGGTCCAAAACCACGTACAACCAATACCTTGGACTCAATACCTGGGGTCAACACTTCGGACCAAATACCATGTACCAATACCAAAATACCATGGAAAAAATACCACGGACCAAAACTTACATTCCCAACATGTACGCACATTTCCTTTTATAAACGTATGTGTGTAAGTATACACAACTTGGTATACGGTGCACCCACTTGTATACGCTTCTTTGTCAGAGCACACCTGTGTATACCTCTCTAATCATTAATTCTTTGCTATTTACTAGCTGTACTATGATCTGTCATCTGAGTGAGTTACCATCAAGGACAAAACCTATATCATATCTATATCATAATTCCAATAGTGTTTATATAACTAACAATTGGGTGATGTGACAGTACATACTAAGCCTCGATTGTAGCAAGGTAAAAAAGTTATAAGAAAGAAATTGGAAAAGAATTCCTTTAGCTATGTTTAGAAAACCTAATTCCAAATGAATGAGTGCCTTGCATACATGGAGTCTTCTTAACCTTGATTTTTTCTTACATTATGTGGATATGTGCTATGATCATGAACATATACTTGACAAGTATATTAGCCAGTCTCTAGTTGTAGGTGGATTTGTCAAGGGAATTGGAGTCCCTTGAGAGATGGAATGGATGTGTTCAGTTACAAGAAATGTGCTTGACACAACAATGTAAGGTAACCAATGTATTTTTATATTTATTTATGCACTAAAAATTATGTGTATATGGAAGTATGATGCAGAAGATTGCACGGCGAAGAGATTGCCACAAAATTTTGAAGAAGGATTGAGTTGAGCTTTCCCTGGTAACCATGGGGATTGAGTCATGGTGTTTATTTCTATTCTTGTGATTTTGATATTTTAGTGCTTTGTTGTGCTTGGGTGTGGTTTTTCTTATGTCTAGTGCAAGTCCTTTCCACTTTGTTGTGGTGTCATATTGTTATTGACTTTCGTGGTTTTCTTCTTAGCTGTCTCTTGTCTTGCATTTTATGTTTTGAGCATTCGTAATGGTTTGGGAAAGAGGAAAGTTGATGGGTCTTGGGAGAATTGTGTGCTACCCACAAGGTAATGTAAGATTTAGATGAAGATCTGTGCATGAGTAAGCACAACAGAAGGTAAGACTATGATAGTCAGTTGGACTGGTTGGGTCCATTACAGTAAAGGGATGGTGGTAGTATAGTCATGAGAAAGGTAAGTAAATGGATTTGAGGTGTTAGTTTCCTTGCATATGTTGGGAACGATTGTTATTAATGTTGTGTATGGATAAAGGAAGTTATCTTAAACATGACCTTGATATCTAGTAATTATGTTATGATCATGGTTATGTTGATGTTTATACATGTCGGTGTGTATGTATGTCATGTTTGACAGAGTGATCATGAATCATGATTATTTTATGCTAATGTTCATATGTACATTTGTATGTATGTATGACATTGACTAATGAGATCATTATTATTTTAGGATGTATGTATGTGTACATGTATCTATGTCATTGTCTAACAGGGTCATTAGGAATAATTCTTATATAGGAATGATCGCTTATGCAGGTGAATGACATGAAGGGGTTCCTAGTTTATGAGGGATCAAGTGGAAGAATAGTCGTGACGAATATACAAGATCAGTATCATGTGGTTATGAGTTAATATTATGTGATTATATTATGTTTATGTTACTAACATGCTATAATGCGGGATAGATGACTGAAATGAAAGAAGTGTGGTCTGCGGCATGTTGCGACAAGCATGGATAAGGCACTGGAAGTAAGGTTTCTTGGTATAGGTAGTGTGGTTTCAGATGCACGCTATTATTGTTGTGCATATGTTGTACATGTTCCATATGTGATGATTGTGTGCATGCAGTAATATGCATATGTAGTGTGTGTACATGTTGGTTATGTAATATTATGTACATGGTGTTAGTACAGATATTGTTGTATGAATGTTGCATATTCAGTGTTGGGTATAGACGGTACTATGTACGTGTTGGATATGCAGTATTTTGTACATATTGTACTGTGTGCATGATGGATATGTGGTGTTGTGTGCATATGGTGTTGTACGCATGTTGGATATGCAGTGGTATGTACAGATGATTCTATGTACATGTTGGAAATGTAGCGATACGTACAAGTGGTGTTGCATGCATGTTTTACATGTGGTGCTATGTACATATGGTGTGGTGTGCATGATGTGGTGGTGTGTGCATGTGGTGTTTTGTACATGTGGTGTTGCGTACATGCCGTGCATGTGGTACTATGTACATCTGGTATTGTGTACACATTGTGCAAGTGGTGTAGTGTACATTTGGCATTATGTACATGTTGTGCACGTGGCACCGTGCACATGTGATGTTGTGCACACATTGTGTGGGTGGTACAGTGTAGATGTTGTACATATGGTATTGGTGCATGTGTGTTATTGTGTGCATGTCATACATGTTGTGTTGAAGGCATGTGGCACTATGTATGTGCATTATGTAGGTGATTGTGTGGTGTGGTACATCAGGTATAGATGTATTGTGTTGTGTTGTATGCCAGGTGCAGGTGTATGTATTATGCTATGCATTGGATGTAGGCATATGTATTGTATGCATTGGGTGTAGGTGTATGTGTTGTATGTTAGGTGTAGGTGCATGTATTGCATGGAGTTATATGTTGTGTGTGGTTTTATGTGTGTGATGCACACTATGTATATGTGAAACTGGTTGAGAAGAAGGCACTGGGTGTTTGTTGGAAGTGGCAACCGATCCAGTGTGTGTATGAAATAAGAACAAAGGAAAAATTAAGATCGATCAAAGGATAAATATCGGTACATTATTTCATTCTTATTATGCATGTGATTTATGATTCTGGTATATGATGATTACATGTGAATTATGATTATGGTTTATGATCATTACATGTGATTTATGATTTTTATCCATGATGGTTATGCTTTTACCTAACTTGATGAGATATTTTTATACATGAGGCTAGTTTGACTTATCGTGGCAGGAAGTAAATAGGATTGCAAGTGTAGCTTATTGACGAGCTACCAATGAGATATGATTTGAAGTTATTTCAATTTATTTTTAAATCTAATGAAAGTTATGTGATTGGTACAGGAATGCATGAACATCCCTCATTCGGTGGTTGAAATCAAATGCAAGAATTAGCATTAGCAACGAAGGAATTGAAATAGGCAATAGTACGTTAGTAAAGCCTTTAGGAGCAGGGAGATTGTGGGACACTAGTGCCCAATAGTGTCCATTGATTTCCATGAACATGCTACGACCATTATGATGGTTTTAAGGTAGGGATATGCTTTGGTTGTTGTATCTTCCGATGCAAGGAAGGTGATCCAAAATGTATCTTGGAAAAACCTCTTAATTCTTCAATTGTATTTAAAATGGGAAAATATGTTTCAAAGTCCCTTAAATAATTATCGCATCATAGCCTTTTATCGCACTGGAGAAATATATGTTTAAACTATGAAAAATAGAGCATAATAGCAAAACCTTCATCGCATTCCACACACACACACACACACACACACACATATATATATTACAATGGAGCTTCATTATCGCATCGAGGAAAAACAAAAGCGAAGTGTTAAAATACTGTGACCTTGAGGAATTGCGACAGCGATCAGCGCGATTTAGCGAGGACTGTTGATCGAGCGCGTAGGTCAATGATCCAGATCAACTACCATATCGCATCGTATGGAACCAAAGGGAAGCTAAAATGTTTGTATGTTGAATAGTCGCAGACCGCAAGATCGAGAGATCTCATCATCCAATGGGTACCGGGTGCTAAAGTAATCAGACTTTAATTAAGAAATCGGACCTAAACTTTAATAGATTGGGAGTTTATAATTCCCATCGAGTCTATAAATCTGGTTACGTGTCAAGCGAGGTGTTCACCTGAAATCACTGTGGACCGTCGGATCCACTAAGCGTAAGTCAACGGCAAAGGACTGTCGAGAAAGTTTTGTTTGATCGGGAAGACATCAGTTGTCGATCTAATGGCAAAAGACCAATGGCAAAGATTTAATCGCATCGCAACATGGCCAAAGGAAGGACTTACAGGGGCTCGAGACATTGCGATATGTGATCGCTGATCACAATATTGCATTGCAGCAATACAAAGGAGCATGGCCTATACCACATGTGACATGTGAGAAAGCTGAACCTGACAGGAATTATAGATGGGGTTGTATAAACTTTGAAGTCTGATAATAAGCCCTTTTCCTATGTATTTCTCT
>APFE030598496.1:276112-302825 GCA_000404065.3 Pinus taeda
GTGTAAGTAAAACAATTGCACAATTGCAAAGGTTCTGTTGTTGGCCAAGAATGCATGAGATAGTTTCTAGATATATCACAGGATGTATAATGTGTGCTACAAGAAAACCAAGTAATAGAAAATTAGGCTTGTACACTCCACTTCCAATTCGTTCTTGTCCTTGGGAAAGTGTTTCCATGGATTTTGTTGGGGGATTGCCAAAGTCTAGGAAAGGTCATGATTATTTGTATGTTGTTGTGGATAGGTTCAGTAAAATGTGTATTTTGATACCATGTAACAAGCAGGTTACAACTAAACAAACCACAAAGTTGTTCTTTCAGAATGTATGGGTTCATTTTGGGTTACCCACTTCTATTGTATCTGATCGAGATTCTCGATTTGTTGGGAAGTTTTGGTCAAGTTTATGGGAGTTGATGGACACCAGGTTGAAGAAGAGCACTTCATTTCATCTACAAACAGATGGTCAGACAGAAGTGGTCAACAAGACAGTGATCTAATTGCTCAGAGGTTATTACAGCAAGCATCCCAAGCTTTGGGATGAGCATTTGTGTTATGTGCAACATGCTTACAACCGTGCCAAGCACTCTTCTACTCAGAGATATCCTTTGAGACTTGTTTTGGTTTTATGCCAAAGTCTCCCTTGAATTTTGTCTTTTGTAAAGACATAGTATTTGATGGACACAGTGATGTGGACAAAGCAACCAAGTTCATTGAAAAAATCCAAGAAACTCACCAGGCAGTACAGGAACAGCTGGAAAGAAGTCAAGCCAAGTACAAGGCAAGACATGACAAGCATCGAGTTGAGCATAGTCTCCAATTTGGTGATCAAGTCTAGTTGTACATCAGCAAAGTCATAATGCAAGGTGAAGGTAAGAAGCTAAAACCAATAAGGTATGGACCTTTCAAGATACTTGATAAAATTTGTGAAAATGCTTTTTGCCTTGATTTTCCAACTTATATGTAGATCTATTCAGTCGTTAATGCATAAAACTTGAGATTGTATGACCCTTCATTGATTGAAGATCTTGAAGAGCAAAGTCAATTGCCTTCTATTGAGGATATATTGCCTGAATATCTCAATGAGTTACAGGAAGACACAGTTCTAGATAGGAAGGTGAGAACTATGCATCGAGGGGATGTTGAGTACCTAAGAGTGGGACTCAAAAGTTCAAATCCAAGCAGAGCTCGATGGATGGAAATTGGACAAGTCAGGGCACATTATCCTCACCTGCTCGAGTGCTAAAACCAACTTTTGGTGGTCCAAAAGCTTTTCAGTGGGAAGGCGTGATCCAAAATGTATCTTGGAAAAACCTCTTAAGTCTTCAATTGTATTTAAAATGGGAAAATATTTTTCAAAGTCCCTTAAATAATTATTGCATCACAGCCTTTTATCACACCGGAGAAATATATGTTTAAAATATTAAAAACAGAGCATAGCAGCAAAACCTTCATCGCATTCCATCTATATATATATATTACAATGGAGCTTCATTATCGCATCAGGGAAAAACCAAAGTGAAGTGTTAAAAGACCGTGACCTTGAGGAATTGCGACAGTGATCAGCGTGATTTAACGAGGACTGTTGATCGAGTGCGCAAATCAACGATCCACATCAACTACCATATCGCATCGCATGGAACCAAAGGGAAGTTAAAACGTGTGTATGTTGAATACCCACAGACCGCAGGATCGAAATAGATCATCATCTAATGGGCATCGGGTGCTAAAGTAACCAGAATTTAATTAAGAAATTGGACCCGAACTTTAATAGATTGGGAGTTTATAATTCCCATCGAGTCTGTAAAGCTGGTTAAGTGTTGGGCAAGTTGTTCACCTGAAATCGATGTGGACTATCGGATCCACTAAGTATAGATCAACGGGGAATGACTGTGGAGCAAGTTTTGCTTGATCGAAAAGACATCAACCATCGATCTGATGGCAGAAGACCAATGGTGGAGATTTAATCGCATCGTAACATGGCCAAAGGAAGGACTTATGGGGGCTCGAGATATTGCGATATGCTATAGCGATCGTAATATCGTATCACAACAATATAAAGAAGTGGGGCCTATGCCACATGTGACATGCGATAAAGCCAGACCCAACAGGAATTATAGGTATGGCTGTATAAAATTTGAAGTCCGATAATAAGAGTTTTCGTATGTATTTTTGTGTATTCCCACTATGGACCAAATACAAAGGGATTATGACCGTAGCGCTTGCGACTTGAGACTTGCAATAGCAATACAACAATGGAGCCGATAGGATTATAGGTCGGATTCAATATCATTTGAAGTCTGGCTTGGCAGAAAATCTCACTGTTTTGGTGTATTTTTCTGTGTAAATAGAGAAATGTATTCCTAGGGATTTCACCTGTGCCAGTAGTCCTTTCTGTTTCAAAACAGGTGGCCACCATACCTTAGAGTGTTTTGCAATGATTTTTAAATGCTCAAGAAGGAGATGAGCGTACAATATCTAGGAACCAGAGAGCCTGAAGAGGGAAGGCGAACAAATAGGGTAGAGAGGCTTAAAAGCCATCCAATGGTAGCACAGAAGGGGGGTAGATGGAGAAGAAGAGAGCAAGAGAAAGCATAAAATAGAGTGCAAGAGGGAGAGTCTGTGCACTCTTTTAGACTCGAGGATTTCGAGTAAATCCCTATTGTTTTGTCACTGTTGTGTTGAGACTCTATTTGAGCTCACACTTGTAATCATCTTCTCTTGAAGACATAATATAGAGGTCAACATTGAAAGCTGGACCAGGAGACATAGCCAGGAGGTCTGGTGAACTCCTTGATTACTTTCTATGTTGATGTGTGTGTCTGTTATGTTTTCTAACTACTCATTGTCTATATTATTTGCAATATTTTTGATCCGTTGCACTAAGTAATCTAGGCATTCATGCACATGAGTCTATAATACCTTAATATTTATTTAAGATCTCATTTTCAGATGAGAAGCCTTGCCAAGGGATGGACTTCTTGGGATGGGGGTGCCAATGGAACTTGGAATGTGAGTGACTGAAGAGAATGGGCGACCATATTGGCCAAGGGACTATGTAGCACAGAAGGGAAGGTCGTGGATGGATTTGTTTTGGTCATTAGCATTTTGAGATGGAATCAGATGCACAATGGGAGTACGCCCTGTGACAATGAGTCAGTAACTATTCACTGAGAAGACAAGTGGCACTAGATTGTAGTGCTAGATATTAGATGTAGCTTTGACTGTGGCAATAGATTCTATATTTTTGGGAAGGAGGTGAATCATGGTACTACTTTGAGGGTGGAGGCGTGAGCCTCTAGATTCCCTTGTTGATTGATCTGGGAATCACATTCTCTTATTTGTTGGTTTAGCACATGTGTATATGTGGTTATTGAAAATACCATAATGCATTATGTTATAAAGCTCCACTATGTGGTATGTTGTCATGTTGTCATAATGTTTTGTTTTAGCAGATGGTCATTGTAAATACTGCAATGAGCTATGTTATAAATCTCCATGACAAATATGTTTTCTTTTCAGTAGTATTGCTGGTTATAGGTGTCATTGAACACTGAGGACGGTGTTCCCCCAAGGGGGAGCGTTATGTAATAACCTTGGTTAAAAACTCATGTAAAAAAAATATAAAAGGTCACGGTGATGGGACACGTATTCCAAGATGAATGGTGGGGGAAACACCCTAATGGGTGTTGATTCGGTTTATTATGGCTAAAGGAAACTAAAAAAGGAAATGCATAAGGCTTTGGAAAGGCATGAGGCATTAATTGGCATTTATTTATGAAAATAATAGAAATTAGGAGAAAAGGAAGGTGAAAGGTCACAAGTTGCATGTGAGGTGGAAAATGAAGAAAATAGAGGCCTCATTAATAAAAAGGATTTTTAGGATCAGTGCGAGAGACTTGGTCAGTTCAATGTCAGAGCTCTCTATCATTATTCTCTCTCTCATACTATTGGAGACTTCGAATTTTCTTGGAACACTCTTGGAGGGGGTGTCATATTTGCATTCTTAGAGCAAGAAGCCAAAGGAAGAGTAGGAAAGTGGAAGATGGCATTGGCATCAATAGCTACATCATATTTTCTTGCAAGTACCGAGTTGCATGTATGATTTCTTCACTACTTTTGGCATGCATGGCACATGCATGTGGTTTCTTAGTTTTGATCTATCATTGGCATGGAGGATTGTCTAGATTGGCAATGGATTGCCTAGCCTTTCCATTTCCTAGATAGCCATGGAGATGGTTTGTTATTTCTTTGTTTTGTTTTGGTTGGTTCATGTGTTTCATTAGCTTGGGTTGAGTTATTAGTTCTTGGAAGCCTTGGTTGGAAAAACATTCTAGGAGCCCTGTAACTGCTTGGGTTAAGTTACTAGTCTCATATCCTTGGCTAGACAAATGCTCTGGAAGCCTTGTAACGGATTGGATCGAGTTACTAGTCCTGGAAGCCCTGGTTGGACAAATTCTTTGGAACCCAGTAAAATTTGTGGGTTGAGTTACTAGTCCTCGAAGCCTTAGTTGGATGAATGATTTAAAGCCAAGCAATAGCTGTGGGTTGAGTTAGTAGTCTTGGGAGATGGGTTGGAACAAATACTTTGGAGCCCTGGAAGGCTGGGACAAAGAAAAATATGATTTTGGTTTTATGATGTCTGGCCATAAGGTGGAATCACAGTTTCATGGGTTGAGGTGGATGTCCTCTAGAAGCCCTGGATGAGTTTGATTGATGTGTTCTATGAGATCCCACATTCATGCTTGGAATATGGCATGGGGGTGAATGGATGAAGGGAGATTTGGCTTAGCCATTCTATGGTCAGGTGGAACGTGGAAGACACATCCCGAGTTTGGATTTTGCATCAGTAATAAAATGTTATTTCTCTTTGTATCCTTATGAGTATTATACTATAATTTTATATGGTTTATATGCCTGTGATTTCATTTGTAATTTTTTCGATATTATGCTGGTTATATGTATATTTTATGACAGCAACTATGTGTGGATCTCAACATGTTTTTACTTTTACATGAATGGATAACTGGTCAATTACCTAATAGTTTACAATGCAACAAATGACATGAGGGAGAAATGGTTCATAGCGATTCTCAGATAATGATGAGATCCCTACACTTAATTATGTTTCTTACACCTGTAGGTCACATGTCAATGATATATTTGATGAAATGATTGTCATGGCTAGTAGGGGTCTGGTTAAGGTCTTGTTGGAATTATTTATTTTGCTTCATTATTTCCTTGTACTTTTCTTGATTTCAGGTTATCATTCCTTTTGGACTGAAAAAGTGGCTTAATTCCTAGGGTCGCTGGCACAAAACTGGCAATTTTGGTCCACATTCACTAGTATGCAGGCCTATGAGAGCGACTTTGGATCTTTGGCCACTTCTTTTCCCATAGAATGAGAGCGAATATGGCCTAAGAGGTCTAAAACAATAATGGTTCCTAGGGATAGGTTGTCTATTTGGCTGAATTGTTGCATGAGGGTCATGTTGATGGTGTTAGATGACTATATGTGATGTTTTGTTGAATTTTTTTTCCTTAAGGTCACCTAGGAGGTTGAATCATATCATAATAGCCTCTCATCTCATGTTTACTCTGACTGGTTGGTTTCTTGGGTAGATGTGGGAGGAGGGTGTTACAAAAGGCCTAGATAGTTAAAATAGGCCATTTAAGGTCTCCAAAACTAAAGTTACATAAATCCAAAATCATAAAGGAAAAAACATATAAACAACCATTGCATCGAGAAAGAGTCAGTGGATAGACCATGATGTTGCAAGAATTAAACCCTTTCTTGGAGGAGAGTCTTCATCCTTGGAAGGAGGCCCCATACCTTCATTTGTGAGCATAGGATCAACTATCCATCGTTGTCATGTGTGGGTTAATCATGATGGCTAGAGGAATAGTTAGAAATTTGTCAAAGTTACAGACTACTTTGGGGCTCTTGTTGGGGGTCAATGCCTTTTCTTCTCTTGACATTCTGTTGCAACTCAACTTACTTTATGTTGATGTCGTTGCTTGAAGGTAGAGAGTGTGTAGACTGGGAAAGATAGTATCCTTGTGGTGACACTTTATTCATTATGCATTTTCTAGTAGCCCATTAGCTCATGTAGGTGGATTATTTCCATCTTCCCCTCCACATTTGCACTTGGAAATGCAGATTCAAATGTACACAAATGGGAGACCCCTCTTGCAGAGTAAATTGGAACCACACTAAGAACTAGTTGATACACATATATTTCTTGAGTTACATAGATGATACAAGATACCAATTCTAATCTAGTATTGTGTTGTGTGAAAATATATGGCCCAAGGGGGAGAATATTCCAATAGGGAAATATTCTAAGAAATATTAGATGAGAGCATGGAGGGACAAAGTTTAAAATGAGCATATTTTCAAAACTAAAACAAGTGCTTCAAGTTTTCATTATTGCTACATAGTTGCCTTTCAAGGTGTAGAATCACTAGGTGTTCAAGCATTTCCCGATGACTAAATCATCATGTGTTAAAGACCAATCAGAGTAGGGATTTTTGGGTTGTGACTACAAATTTTAGACAGATTTAATACCAATTGAAGTAGGGATTTTGGGGCTGTAAGTGTTAGTTTTAGATGGATTTCAAATATTAAAGAAAAATTTTCTCCTTAGATTTGATTCTTTAGATGCTTTCCTTTTGCTTAGGTCAATGCCAAATCCATTTGTAACCATCAACTCAATTGTAGTTTAGAAAATGTTTTCTTTGGTTCCATCTCTAATGCTTCCACCAAGTTAGCAATTGTATAAGGCCAAACTTAAGAAAAAGGTTTTTTAATATTGAGATATAAAATTTTATAGCATAATTCTATTTGTAAAACTAAGCTTTAATTTTTCTATAAGGTTTTCCAACCCTTCCAATCTCTATTTTTTTTGTTATAGAAGTCACTAGGACCCAAATGCTTTTCTTATGCAATCTCTTGGTTGAGAACCAAGAGATGTTCGCAAGCATATTTCCTTGTTGAAGAACTACCTAGAAGCATTATACAATGATCCTTGAAATAAATCTAGGCTTTAAGGAAGTTACTTTTCCACTTTTCCACACCAATTTGACCTCCCAAGATTTTCGAGTGATTTTGGCTACAAAGGTCTCATCAGTTGGCTAGATGTGTGGGTGGTCAATAGATTGTGAATGTTTATAACTTTATATTACTCCATATTTTGCACCAAAGTAAAGCCCCTGAGGTGATTGATTCCCAAGTAGTCTTTTCCATGCCTCCCCTTGCACTACTCCAATGGTCCATTTGGAATAAAATTCCTAGGCTTTCATTTTGGGTGGCTAGAGCACCCAATCCTCCTTTATCCTTAGGGGTGTAATAGTGGTTTTAGCCAACTATATGAAAACCCTCGTCTCCACTAGACTTAGTACAAAGAAAATTTTTGAAAAGATTTTCTAGCTTGGCATAAGTTTTGGGCGAAGGGACTTAATGTGATGAAAAATAAATGTGGGTAGCAACTGACTTTTGGATACAAATTTGAATTTTCCTATGAGGAATAGAGGCTTCTAGATCCATTTATCAATATTGATTCTTATAGTTCTTCTGGCAAGGGTTAAAAAAAAAAAGGGAATACAAAGTAATTTAACACTTGTCTAGATCCTAACCAATCAATTAGGGTCATCCTTTTGACTATGTTGATATCATTATATTTTTCCATTTATAACTTCCACCAAGAAGCCTCACATAATATTTTCAAGCAAGCCATAGTGTTGTTTAAATTTTGATCCTCTTCAATGATGTTTATAAAATAATCATTTGTGAAGTGACTATTTATTCATTTATTTCCATATCATAGAGAAGAAACCTTTGATGAGGTGATGTGCTATTCTACTATGAAGAATATAGCCAATGGATGCATTAGACATTACATAGAGGGTTAAGGTGAGTGGGAAGCCTTACCTAATTAACTAGAAGAGCCCTATCTTATTAGACTTGGTATTATTGATAGAAGGATAAGTTGTAGCATGTGCAAATAAAGTTTCTACCAATTTAATAGAATACATGCCAAATCCAAGTGCTCTATGAATGGTGAAGATTAATGGCTATTCCACATTTTTGTAGGATTTTATAAATTCTATTTTAATGAATAGGGTCTTGAGGGTTTTTTCTTGGTTTTCCCTAGAAGTGAATAATTTCAATTATGTCATGAAAGTATGAAAGATAATTATTTAATAACCTGCCTATAGGCTAATGGTTCCTCAACAAAACTAGAAAAATTGATATTGAGTAGATTAGAATGGTTTAAAATCGATCACAATAATATAAGTACTAATAAGTATCTATTGTGATTGGTTGGGAAAGTACAATATGCAGAGTTATTTTCTATAGAATTGCATTATTATGTGCCTTCACATTCTTGGTTTGAAATTTTTCTTGCATCCATATTGAGGGATATGGATTGCGAATATCTTTATCTCCATTGCAAATTCTGCCAAACAAACACCCACTTACTATTGCAGGTTCTACCCACCAAACACCCACTTTTTGGTCACTACGTTTCTTTCTATTTAGGTCTTAATGTATGCGATATATTGTCCATGGCATGCTAGAACTTGTGCCAACAAAGTTGGGGAAGACATATAGGCCAATATTAGTTTCCCAACTCAGAGTAATTTCATGTAAACGAGATATTGGCATACCGAATTAGTGCAAATTATTCAATTGACTTAAAGCACTTATCAAGAACAATATTTTAAAAAATTAATTTGAATATAAAATCTTCAAAGGCAAGGTAAATCAATGGGAAGTTTAGGATTATTATTATGAGTTATTTATTTGTGGAAGTTGGTCCTCACTTATCTTTTCTTTTGGGTTTATAAAATAAATAGGTAGTGTTCCTCCACCTAAGCCTTGGAAATGTGTTGGAAGTTCATTTGGGCCTTTTTCATTTAGCACTCCTTCAACTAGATCCACAATTACCATGTTTGAGTCGTTCGAAGTAGCAAAAATAGGAGAGAGATATGGTATTGAACTAAATTTACTACTTACTAATAGAAGCACTATTTGTAGACCTATGCCACTAATACCATGGGAGCAGGGTAGCTACGAAAGTAACTACGGAGGTAAATGTGTTGTAGTATATCCTATTTAACTAATGTAGCCCAAATTATTTTGAGTTTATCTTTATTATTTAAGAATTAATCATTAAGGCGATTGTTCATGATCAATACAAGCTCATAGTATTGTTACATCTCGCTTGTTAAATTGTAATCATGTTATTAAGAAGTTCTAAACCTGACAACCTTTTCTTTTGATAAATTAAGGCTATGGTTTTGTGACAAACTATATAATTCAAGCTATGGTTCCATGATAAATTACAATTCAAGCTATGGTTCTAGCCATTATGGATCCAACAATTTATATGATGGAATGGGAGGAGGATATGGGGAAATGTTAGGATCATATGGTGTTTGTCTTTATGGCAACAATATGTACAAAGGAGGATATGGTGGATCAAACTTGTTTGGTGGAATGTATAATAACAGGAGGGGGGCGACTGATGGGTGGATATGGAACAGGACTTGGAGGTCCTTATGACAATGGAAATGGTAATCCAAATGATCCATTTGGTGACCTATTTCACCCCAAAACATTTGGCAGTCTAGGCTTCATGTGGTGATTGTATTCTTGCTTTATTTTCTTATGTCTTCTTTTTATTGTGTGTTGGTGTCCTAAATTTCCGTATTTTGTACCCCATTTCCATTAAAATCAACCTCTGTTCTATCTCAAGAAAAGACCCTTCTCTCCTGCACATGCTCATATTTCATATTAAGATTTACTACAACACTTTATTAATCATTTTATATGGATTTCATGCCTATTTACATACCTCTTGTAATTCATATTAATTTCCTAGAGTAATCATGGAACTTAGAATTAATTATGAATGAGTGTGACTAGTGCAGGTAGATTCCTGCACTGCCATGAAGATTGTCTGAGATTTCCGAGAAGCCAAATCTTCCACGAGGACGGGTCTCGATCCTTGACTCCAAGTCTAGCTACTGATGAACCGAAGTAGGATAACAGGTGGTGTGAAATCAGGGAATATTTTCCAAAGTTAGGTTACAGCCAAGAGAAATTCATGTGTATTATAACGGTTGGCCAAGTTTATAATTTTGGTTTCTAAGTCTGTTCAGCCGAAAGGTCTAAACAAGAAATGTCTGTAATTAGTGAAAATGGCTAGAGCTAAAAGGATATATGAGATATATATCATAGGTAGGAAAAATCTAGGGAACCATCGATTTTAATTTTGTTTTATGTAATCTGGTTATCGCCTCAGCTTTGCGGCTGGACTACTCTATTATGTATATTTTCTTAATTGGGTAATACAAGAGAACTGTCGTAATTTGCATACAAAACATCTAATTTATCTTTGATTTATATTTGAAGTACTGAGCTTTTTCGTTCCTTGGAAGGGGAATGAGCTGGTTGGCTAGGGCCCAACCAACCTAGCTCGTTTACCCCTCTCACTTTCATTATTCAGAAAGATGGCATGGATATTTATTTTGCAGCTGTGTGATGTTATAGTTTTAATCATTATTTTTCAAGTTTTGATTTAAAATATTTTGTAGATAACGTGTGAAACGGATCCTTGGTTTGAGAGTTAGTCGTGTTTACTTTGATTATGAAATATATTTCTTGCATTTCGTTTACTCTCAATCTTTGTTTTAACTTGTTTTCGATTGGATCGTGAAAGGAACTCTTTCTTGCACCAGTGCATGCGGTTGCCTACACTTTGGTTTAATCATTCATTTGCAGTGAACAGTGAATCACTTATCTTCATATTATTTCCAGTTATTTCGCAAGTGAATGAATCATTAACTTAGTAAGTGCCTTCAGCATTAAAAGTACATCTTTAGAGGATCTGGACACAATTTCATAAAATTACCATAAACATTTTATACTTGCGAAGAACATAAGTGTTTTGAATGGATTACTAAATTTAGTTAACACATGCAAAACACTTATACTACTATTTGATTCTTTTGAAGTGCTTTTATTTCACGAAGTTTATTTCCTTTGCAAGGTTTAATAAATTGAAGCATTTCCATTTTCATAGATACTTTAGTTCAGAATTTCATTTACAGTTGCAATTTGTTATCAACACATCTTTCAGTCCTTTCGAAAGTAATTTGGAAACTGGGTGAAGGAAGCTCTACCTTGGTGCAAGAGTTGGTCTCTTGTCACAGAAATAGAGTGCTCTAAGCCCCTAGGTTTATATTACCTTCACTAAGACATAAGTCTTTAGTAAGGAAGGTCAAATATACTTTTATATAGAGATGTTGTACCTATACTAGTGCAAGCAGATTGCAACAGTGCAAGGATAGGTTGTTTGTGTGGAAGGAAGATCAGAAGGAAGAAAAAATTCTACAAGGGCCCACTTGCCAAACTGTTAGCCATCCATCTGAAGAATAATATATCATTTCTTTCTATCATTTAAGATTGTTTCATTGTGTGGAATTTCTTTACTTGATTTACATGAAAATTGTCTTTTACATTCCAGCACTAGAGTTTCTTTAGTGTCAGTTACCTTTCCAGTTGTCTTCTATCTCATTATAAAAAGCATTTCCTTTAAGAAGTAGGATTAGAGATAGGAAATGTTCATACCATTTCTGGCATTGCCTGTGCTTCCTCTCTAAGTTTACAAAACCCTCAGGTTGACAATTAAGTGTTTAGGAGTTTTCTTAAGTGAAATTCCTACAACCAACATTTTGGCCATATTGCTAGGGAGGTGATTTGAATTGGTAATGATTTTCCATTTTTTGCAATAGGGGTCATTCTGCTATTATTTTTTCTTGCAGTGTGCTTCTATTGTTTGAAGGAATTTATAGGTGCCGATTTATTTTTTGAAACTTGGATTTTTTATTTGATTTTTTTTTGTCATTTTTTGAAATGAATGCATAAAAGAGGTAGGGATTTGAAGCCCACTACGGGCTAAAGAAACATTGAAAAATATAAAACCAAAACTCATATTAGGCCTTCTTTTGCAGGCAGAAAGTCCAAACAAACTCAGACTCATCACACAGAAACAATCCACCTAGGCCCTGATAGCATTGGTTTAGGAGTGACACAACCCATAAAGGGGAAGAAGGGGACTGTTGGAATCCATAGTCAGCCTTCTCGGCCTATTGAGAGTGGTTCGGGTGGAAGAAAACCAATGGAAGATATGGAAGACCATGCAGAAGGAAGTGGTGAAAATCAAGTAAATGAGGAACAGTCCACTTTCGAATTCCTGATTGTGGATCCTGATACACAAGTACAAATGAAAAATATTTCACCATCATCTCTTCCTCATTTTTATGGTAAGGTACATGAAGACCCAGACTCTTTCTTATTTGAGTTTTATATTTTGTGTAGAAGTTAAGATTATTCATCTGATGGCCAGAAGTTAAAGTTGTTTCCTACAACTCTCAAGGATGTAGCACTCCGCTGGTTCATGGGACCAAGAGGAAACACTATATCTTTTTGGGAGCAAATGAAGAGAGTGTTCTTGTCAAAATATCAAGAATATTGTAAAACTAGAGATATTCAATATGAAATATTTACTATTGTGCAAAATGATGAAGAGACTTTAGAGGACTACTTGGAGAGATTCTTGTATATCCTTCAAAGTTTAAAGCACAAATTTGATCCAAGCACCATTAGAACCTTGTTCTTACATGGGCTCACTAATGATGCTAGAAATAATTTAAATATATTAGGACAAGAGGATATTGCTCAAAAGACTTTTGATCAGATCGGTGAGTTGTGCAGGAAACTCTCAATGACCAATATAGTTCCAGTAAAGGAATTCAGAATAAAAACAGAAAAACTGAATCTACTGATGCTATGATTATTGGATTAGAAAACAAAATGGACAATATGAAAATTGAAATAATGAATATTGTTAGTAAACAAATAGCCCCTTTGAAGTTTTAGCAGAAACTTCTAGAAGAGCAAGATATATTCTCTATTTTCTATCCTAAATGTAGAAGAAAGCATCCTTTAAGAGCATGTCCTCTAGATATTAAAGAAACTAATAAATGTGCAATTTGTGCAGATAACCATGCTATAGATAAATGTCCCTCTATACCTGGGCTGAAAGCTGTACTTGAAGGGGGACAACCTGAAGTTGAATGATTACATGCTATGGGAGCACGGAGAAATTGGCCTCAGGTAAGTGCAAGTATGGTTCCTGAATCTCCACCACATTGTTTTGGTTATAATGCACACTCATATTCTTATCCTAACACTGGTCACTCTCAACATTAGCAGCATGGGAATCAATATCAATATGAACAACACCTCCAATATTGGCAGCAAGGACGGAGAGGGCCAAACCATTCAAACCATTCACATCATTCCTATCCTACACCTATGCAATCATACCATCCTACATATGCACCTTACCCAATGCCTCAACCATCATTACCTGAGCTGAGTCAACCTATGCCACCATTATTGTTACCTCCACTGTTTTTACCTTCACATATGCCTTCTCAACCTCTACCCAACCCCAATAATAAAGCGGTACAAATGATCCATTCTATGACCCTACTTTCTTCATCTAGATTTTATACTATGCCAGTTGGAGTCAATGATCTCCAATTGAGATCAGGGAAGGTAGTCACCTCAGAAAATGAAAAGTAGCCCATGGTGATTATTAATGAGAAAGGAAAGGAGGAAACTCCTAACCATTCTAAAAAAGATGACACCATTCAAACTATCCTTGTACATTCTAAGCCCTTGTCATCTTCTTCCAACTGACTTGCCTATCCAGAGAGGTTAGTTGTGGAGAAGAAAGACCCCATTCCTGAGTCTGGCCTGGCTTCTGAGCTTAGGAACCTTTTTATAAGGGTACCTTTGCTCCAAGCTATCAAAGAGATCCCCATCTGTACAAAAATCATTAGGGAACTCTGTCTCAAGAAGCTAGGAAGGAGAATATTGGAACCTCGAACCATTCAATTTGTTAGTAGAGCAGCAAAGTTAATAACGGGGTGTATGCACATGGAAAAGTATACCGACCCCGGAAACCCTATTGTCTCTATTCAGATAGGTGATTTTCTTGTCTCCAATGTACTTATAGACCTAGGGGAAACCATTAATGTTATGACCAAGCAAACCATGGATCAACTTGGATTGGTCCATATTCGTCCTACTCCCACTGTGCTTGAACTAGCAGATCAATCTAAAATCAAGTCGGAAGGGGTGTTGGATGATGTGGTCATTTCTGGAGATTCTTGGGAATATCCCGCAAATTTCATTGTGCTTCATCCAAAGAACCCTATGGGAGGGAATCCCTTGATCTTGGGATGACCATGGCTTGCTACAGTCGATGCTTATATCAAATGCCATTCTAGTGATATGTATATTTCTCATGGAGATTCCAGAAAGAAAGTCACCTTATATCGACCTACTAGATCTATTCAGGAGCTCCGAGACACTTTATGGTTAGACTACAGTAGTGATGAGGATACTTAGCCTGTTTCCTTGATACATCATAATGCTGAGTCCTAATAGGAGGGTGAGATTCAAGACTTCCTAAACAATCTAGACACCATGCCTAATTTCGAGTCATTGAGTTAGATTTTTTGTCTAGATTTTTAGGAAGGATATGACTCTCTACCTCCATCATCACCATCTCTAGTGACACCATTGTGTACTCTTGATCTTGATACTAATTTTGTTGAGATTAGTCTAGGTAAATCCTTGTATATTTGTTCGGACTTGGATCCTTCTCACTGCTCAGCGAGAGTAGCTTGTGAATTTGTTGTGAAGCCATCTTGATGCTTTTGCATGGGGCTATGAAGTATGAAACACATCCCTCCTAAAACTTGTACGCACCATATCTATATTTAGGATGGAGCCTGACCTGACTGACAACCCCAAAGGCGAATGAGCCCATCTCTAAGAGACGTTGTAAAGGAAGAATTGCAAAAAATCTTGGTTGTTGATTTTAACTATCCCATTTTTGACAACCAGTGGGTCTCTCCATTAGTGTTAGTCCCAAAGAAAGATGGGAGATGGCACATTTTTATTGACTACAAAGAATTGAATAAAGCCACTCTCAAAGATTACTTCCCCTTCCTCTCATCGATTAGGTACACGATACCCTTGCCGGTAAGGAGTACTTTTCTTTTCTAGATGGCTTTAGCAGATATAACCAAATACAAATAGCACCAGAGGATTAAGACAAAACCACTTTTACATGTCCATGGGGTACATTTTATTATCGAGTGCTTCCCTTTGGGCTATGTAATGCCCTGGCTACCTTTAAAAGGGTAGTCTTGGCTATTTTTGTTGACCTTGAATGCGTAGAAATATATATGGATGATTTCTCCGTGTTTGGTGATTCATTTCAGGAAGCCCTCAAGAATCTAGAAAAAGTGCTTTTTCACTGCCAAGAAGCTCATCTCACCTTGAGTGATAAGAAATGCAGATTAATGTGCAAGGTATCCAGGTTGACCCTGCAAAAATAGAAGTCATTTCAGGTCTTACTATACCCAAAACTCAAAGGGAAGTGAGAAGTTTCCTAGGACATGCGAGCTACTATAGGAGATTCATTGAGACTTTCTCAAGGATAGCTACCCCTCTTTTCTAACTTTTGGCCAAGGATAGTAAGTTTTCTTGGTCCACATCTTGCCAACAATATTTTGAGGCATTAAAGGGAAAATTAGTTCAGGCACCAGTATTGAGAGGACCAAACTGGTCCCTGCCATTTCATAGTTCCTCTGATGCCTCAGATACTTCTATAGGCACAGGTTTAGGACAAGAAGAAGAAAAAAAAAATTATGCTACTTATTTCATTATTAAAAACTTGTCAGCCGCTGAACTTAATTATACAGTTACTGAGAAAGAGTTTTTAGCTGTAATTTTTTCCATTATATTACAGGATATGAAGTTTTTGTACATACTGACCATTCCGTTATAATATATTTGATGAATAAACCATTAACTAGTGGTAGAGTGACTAGTTGGTTTCTATTATTACAGGAATTTAATATTACTATTGTTGATAGACCAGGAAAATCAAATGTAGTAGCATATTATCTTTCAAGATTAAATAATCCTGGTGAAGCAATTCCTGTTGATGATGATTTTCCTGACAAACATCTTTTTGTTGTGTCAAAAAAATCTCCATGGTTTGCTGACATAGCTAACTATTTAGTCACCAGGAAATTGCCACCTCACTTATCCACTTGTGAAAAGCAGAATATCATTTAGAAAAGTGCTGCATATTCCTGGATCTAAGGAGACATCTTTTACACCGGAGAAGATCTCATTATTCGTAGATGTGTAAGAGAGTAAGAGGTGTTTGATGTCTTAAAATCTACCCATGATGAGCCTTGTGGGGGTTACTTTACCAGTAAGTGAACTGCATACAAAGTGTTCGACCTCACTATTTTTGGCCTTCCTTGTTCAAGGATGCCAAACACTATGTCAAGCATTGTGATAATTGTTAGTGAATTGGCCAGCCTATTCAGACCAATGAAATGCCTTTAGGTCCTTAGGTTATGATTGAGCCTTTTGAAAAATGGGCCATTGATTTCATAGGACCAATAAATCCTGCATCATCAAATAAAACGCATATTTTGGTTTGTACAAATTTTGTTACAAAATCGGTATAAACTAAAGCTGTTTCTTTTTCTACTGAAAGAGTTGTTGTTGATTTTCTTTTTGCTGAAATTTTTACTAGATTTGGTGTGCCTAGAGAAATTGTTTCTCACATTGGATCATAGTTTATTTCTAATCTGGTACAGGGTGTGATGGAGCAGTACAAAATACGGCATAGGAAATCTACACTTTATCACCCGCAAGAAAATGGTCAGGTGGAGTCCACGAATAACGTGATTGAGTCCATCCTCACCAAGATAATAAACATGCACAAAAAGGATTGGGCCAACAAATTACCAGAAGCATTATGGGCCTATCAAACCACTTGGAGAAACAACACAGGACACACACCATATGAGCTGGTGTACGAGAAGCAAGTCCTCTTGCCAATAGAATTTCAGATCAAGGCTTTTAGGATTGCAATCCAGTTGGGACTAGATCTCTCTGAAGCATAACAACATCAACTTCTACAATAAAATGAGTTATATGAAATCGAAAGGGATGTTGTTCAACAAAACATCTTGGTTCAACAACAACGCAAGAAGTGGCATGACAAGTCCATTCAAAAGAAGCAATTCCAAACAGGTGATTGGGTACTCCTTTACGATTCAAGACTCAAATATTTTAAAGGAAAATTTCATACATGTTGGATGGGACCCTATGAGGTGGTCAAAGTATTCGGAAATGGAGCGGTAGAAATCAAAACTATTGATGGATGGAATTTTGTGTTCCTGGTAAACAGGCATATATAGAAGGTATATTTTCAGCCCCTTAGTAAAGGAGATTTTATGCAACAAGTCCAACAACCATTTGAAAAGGAGTTGGTAGGTGGTAACACCAACCTATTGAAGAATTGATTCCTTCTTGTCCCTATTAAAAAAAAATAATCAAAGAAAAATAAAAATAAAAAAATGACAAAAATAAAAAAGAATAAAAAGAAACAATTTCCTGTAATTATGAAAATCAGTTGACTGACATGATTGCAGAAGGATCAACCTGAAAACCAACATGTTGGTAGGAAGATCAAAATTTTAATAAAAAGGGAATGTTACTTGATTTTTAGATATGTTGGCTGCCACCAAGAAGAAGCAAGTTCACGAAACCAAGCACTTACCCAAGTTTGGGGTAACTAGCATGGACATTTTTATCCAAGTAAACGCTTACTTCCCGCTGCAGTTATTTTTTTTCCCTGCACCAATGTGGGAAGATTTCAAGGTAAAAATGTTGTCTATCTTCTATTTCCCATTTCGAAATTTTGCACTAGTTTCTTTTCTAAATTCCCCAATGAATTACCTTCCTCTTTCTTCCGCGAAACTACCCTTAACAGATTTCGTAAAATCCCTCTTTTTCCTCGAATGTTTTCCCACATCCCATTTCATTTATCCCTCTTGGTGATATTATTTATGAAATCCCTATTGTAATATTCCTTCCCATTCTAAAATTTTTACCCCTTTCCCACTTCTTTATTTCCTCATAAATTGATTGCAGAATTTAATGTAGTCAATCCAGAAGGCATGTTCAAGAAACACCAAAGGATGGCGAATAAAATTTTTCTTCTATAATGAGGCAAATCTTTTAAGTCTAGCTACAGAAGTATGTCCTATGAGATTCTCTATTTGGTAAAAGTCCCTAGTGCAAGCACAACGCAATGCAAGTAGGTTTGGTGCAGAAACAGAGTTGACTGTGAAACCAATTTACACAGTGATGGAGTGGTTTATCAGGGATATTTATGGGCCTATACTTTCCTGCACATGTTTTAATATGTTATCTCATTCCATGTTTTAATTAATTCTTTGCTTCATTATTTACTAATCTAGGAACAAATCTTTAAAGTGCAAGATGTGTAAGGTTTGAAATATAATCTTTTTAATAAGTGTTTAAGTATGTTTGATTGAATTATGATGCTGACTGTGGGATGCTACTATTGTCCAATAACATACATACCCTCCTTGAAATAATTCTGCACTACTTGATCATTATTAGCTTACCCGTAATCCGATCATTATAGCCATTGCACCACCACTGCCTATACCACCATTGCATCCAATCATTACAATTCACCCATAGTGGGCTGACACGAATCAACACTCGATATGTGGGGGTTGTTCCATCATAGCCGGGTGAGTGGGTCTAAAAGGATGGAGGGTGATGAATCTCTGGCATAAAACTCTCGGTGAATGTTGGAGTCACTCAAAAACTCCTTTGAGGGTGTGAACAAAGCGAAGTGGAGAGTGGTTCGAAATAGCACCTGTGAGGAGTGAACCATTGTCTTTGTAGGAAATTGAATAAACCGCTAAGTACATGAACAGTCTTGCACTATTGCAAGAATCTGTGTTCCTGTAATTTCTATAGATGTTTGATGGGTTCAACATGGTAGTGGTATTAGAGTTCGCAAGGACGTTCAAAGAAGGCCAAGCCAGGGTCGAGTCCTTCAAATTAAAAATTACAGAGGAGTTCATTGTGCAAGCTATAGGCTTGCCACTTACAGGGGAGTGCTGGTATAAAAAGGAGCGGCTCATGAAGAAGCATTGGCACCAGTTCATGGCTGACAAGAAAATTAAGGTCGATTGGAGAAAGGGACTTCCACAAACTGCCATGATCGAGAAGTGGCGAGATCTACTGTTTATATTGCAGAAGTTTGTAACTGGGGAAGGACGCTATACCTTGGCATTCATATATCACCTTCGATTGATGTTGCATTTCGAGGAAAGAAAGTTGATTAATTTTCCTCACTTCTTGCTCAGGAGTGTTGAGAACATGGAAAAAAATGTGCAAAGTGGAAGTGTGAGCGAGGTTGAAAACAAGCTCTGCCATCATGGGCTTATTACAATTCTAGTCAAGAAGAAGTTAGAAGAAAAGGGGATAATGTGGGGAGGGTTTCTGAAACAATTCTATGTGAAGGGTGTAGAAGAGTCTGCTAGCATGTGTTCAAGTAAAAAGAGAATGGCTGGGACGTTGTCTCCTACCAAGCGGCAAGGTAAAAGTTAACCAGTGCAAGTAGAAAAGAGGGTCGTTGAGAACACTCCACCAACGGCAAAGAAGAGGAAGACTAGAACCTCGGTGAGGAGGAAGACTGTCACCCATAGGACGAACCAATCGAGTTCTCCAATCGTAATTGATGAATCACCCCAACTTTCCCCCACAGTTCATAATCTCTCGGTGCTTGCAGACACAGTGGCACACACTATAGAAGATGAGGAGAATGCGGAAGACAACATCTTGTTGTCAACATTTGTCAGTAGGATAAGGAGTAGAAATGCATCGTCGACACCGCATACTAGTGAAGTCCAAGCAGAGGAGGATGAAGAGGAACAACATGTAGAGGGTCTTGATAATTTCAGTGAACCAGACGTAGAGACCCTCAATGATTTCAAGGAGTGGGGTACTGAAGACCCTGCGATTTTAGAAGGTCAGGGTATTGAAGACCCTACGATTTTAGAAGGTTAGGGTATTGAAGACCCTGCGATTTTCGAAGGTCAGGGTATTAAAGACTCTGTGGTGTTTGAAGGATAGGGTTTTGAAGTCCCTGCAGTTGTAGATGAATTGAGAACCAAAACCCTTACTGATTTGGAAAGATAGGGTGTTGAATCCCATGAGAAGCTAGGAGAACAAGGTGTTAAGAGCCATGCGAAATTGAGTGCACAAGGCACGAATATTGGTGAGTGCATCCAAAACCTCAGTGATAGGAAAACCTCAAGCATAGAAACCTTCGATGATGTCATAAAGAAAACTTTCGATAGCCTTAACCTTGATCATGATGGGACTTGTTTCGAGTCCATGGAAGAAAATACGTTTGCACCCGAATATCTTAGCACAACGCCCTCCACTCTCTTCCTCAGTAGTAGGAGAGTAGATCTAGAGCAACAACTCCATGATCTGGAGGCTTTGAACCAGGTCATGAAAGAGAAGAGTTGGCAGAAATCGAGCGAGGTAGAGTTACATGTAGAAGTAAAGAGGCAGAAGCAGCAAGTAAAGTTATGGAAGTATCAAGCTTCCAAATGCTATAGATGCCTCAAGAAGGTGACTAAGCAGCTACGAAAAGCCCGAGACAAGAAGCCAAAGATAGTAAAGTCAGGAATAAACTTTGAAGTTTAGGATTGAGGAGCTGGCCATTCATTTTTGAAGGTTTTTTTGCAGGGATAAAATGTTGTGTGAGGACACACAACAAATTAGGGATGGGAGGATGTTAGTATCCTAAATTACCTTATTTTCTACCCCATTTCCATCAAAATCAACCTCTGTTTTATCTCAATAAAAGACCCTTCTTTCCTGCACTAGTACAAGATAGTTAACCATTCCTGCACATGCTCATATTTTATATTAAGATTTCTTACAACACTTTATTAATCATTTTATATGGATTTTACAAACCTATTGTAACTCATATTAGTTTCCTAGAGTAATCATGGAACGTAGTATTAACTATGAATGAGTGTGACTAATGCAGGTATATTCTTGCACCTCCACGAAGACTATACGAGATTTCCGAGAAGCCAAATCTTCCACAAGGATGGGTCTCAATCCTTGACTCCCAGTCTAGCTACTGATGAACCGAAGCAGGATAATAGGTGGCATGCAATCAGGGAATATTTTCCAAAGTTAGGTTATGGCCAAGAGAAATTCATGTGTATTATAACTACTGGCCAAGTTTGTAATTTTGGTTTCTAAGTTTGTTCGACCGAAAGGCCTGGACAAGAACTATCTGTAATTAGTGAAAATGGCTGGAGCCAAAAGTATATATAATATATAGATCATAGGTGGGGAAAAGCTATCAAACCATAAATTGCAATTTTATTTTACGTAATCAGGTTATAGTCTTAGCTCTGGGGTTGGATTTCTCTGTTATGTATATTTGTTGAACCTAGTAATATAAGAGAACTTCCATGATTTGCATACATAGCGTCTAATTTATCTTTGATGTATATTTGAAGTGTTGAGCTTTTTCATTCCTTAGAAGGGGAACGAGTTGGTTGGCTAGGGACCATCCAACCGAGCTCATTTACCCCTCTCGCTTTCGTTATTTAGAAACACAGTGTGGATATTTCTTTTGTAGCTATGAAAAGTTATAGTTTTTATCATTATTTTTGAAGTTCTGATTTAAAATATCTTTTGTAGCTAATGTGTGAAACGGATCCGTGGTTTGAGAGTTATTTTTGTTTACTTTGTGTATGAAATATATTTCTTGCATTTCCTTTACTCGCAATCTCTGTTTTAACTCATTTTCGATCAAAACGTGCAAGGAACTCTTTCCTACACTAGTGCATATAGTTGCCCGCACTTTTGTTTAATCATTCATTTGCAGCGAACAATGAATCACTTATCTGCATATTATTTCTAGTTATTTCGTAAGTGATTGAATCATTAACTTAGTAATTGTCTTCAACATTAAAAGTACATCTTTAGCGGATCTGTAAGAAGTTGCATAAAATTACCATAAACATATTATACTTGCAAAGAACATAAGCATTTTGAATGGGTTACTAAAGTTAGTTAACACATGCAAAACACTTAGACTACTATTTGATTTTTTTGAAGTGCTTTTATTTCATGAAGTTTCTTTCCTTTGAAAGGTTTAATAAATTGAATAATTTCCTTTTTCACATATAATTTACTTCAGAATTGCATTTACAGTTGTAATTCTTTTTCAACACATCTTTCAGTCCTTTCGAAAGTAATTTGGAAACTGGGTGAAGGAAGCTCTTCCTCGGTGCAAGAGCTGGTCTCTTGTCACAGAAACAGAGTGCTATAAGCCCCTAGGCTTAGATCACCTTCACTAAGACATAATTATTCAGTAAAGGGAGGTCAAATATACTTTTATATAGAGATATTGCACCTGCACTAGTGCAAGTAGATTGTAACAGTGCAAGGATAGGTTGTTTGTGTGGAAGGAAGATCAGAAGGAAGATAGAATTTTGCAAGGGCCCACTTTCCAAAGTGTTAGCCATCCATCTGAAGAAGAATATAGCATTTATTTCTAGCATTTAGGATTGTTTCCATTGTGTGGAATTTCTTTACTTGATTTACATGCAAATTGTCTTTTACATTCCAACACTAGAGTTGCTATGGTGTCAATTACCTTTCCAATTGTCTTCTGTCTGATTCTACAAAGCATTTCCTTTAAGAAGTAGGATTAGAAATAGGAAAATTTCATACCATTTCTGGCATTACATGTGCTTCGTCTCCAAGTTTACGAAACCCTCAGGTTGACAATTAAGTGTTGAGGAGTTTGCTCAAGTTCAATTCCTGCACCCAAAATTGTGTTTCAACATAAGATAGTACAAATTATTGTTGACCTTGAAATGAATGAAAAAATGCATTGAGTGGATGCACTCAGTCAAATATATTTTTATTTTATTTTTGTCTTTGTGCATGTTCCTGATACATGTGTGTACACACACAGTCTGGCATTAACTTACATTTTGGACGACGAACGGGGTTTATTGGGAGGTTTCATTTTCCTAGTTGAGGGTCACAGTAGCTCCTTATGTCATTACATGTGCTAAAACCATGTTGATCATGAATTATTTTAAAATTTTCCATTTATTTCTCGCGGGGTTAGATTTCCCTTCTCTTTTGGAGTTGGATGGAACTAAAGAAGTAAATCAGTAACTTGTTTGGAACATTTCATTGTTGGACAAAGATTGATGCATAAAAAATTGGATATTTCTCCAAACCATAGTTGCATCAGTAATTTATACCTATGCAATAATACTTGTACTTCTTATACCCATATGATCTTGTTGTACCTGAATCATGATGAACTTCTCCTTTAAAAAGAAAATGTGCCATTTCTTAACACCCATATCTTAAAATACCTTCATCATTTGTTATCCTTGCAGCTGGACCCAACTACACGCGTGGTTTAGATGATTAATCTATTAAATGATAATTATGGTTTCTTGTCTTTAAAATAATGCACACTTAAACATATTTAGTTAATGCCTCATTATTTTGATTATTATGCCAATGTACATAGTGACAAAATGCATGTTTTTGGATTGTATAACACATTCAATTTAACTTGAACTTGAGAAGGAAGCAAAACTTCCTTGAATAGTATGAAGGTTTTGACATGGGATGAAAACCACAATTTTATGCATTTTGACCTTTCTAACTTGTCTTAAATATTTTGAAAGTATAGATGCATGATTTTATGACATTTGTTGGTCAAATTTCCATCATTGTTGATCAAAACACTCAAGCATTCTGTTAACACTCTGGGATTTGCTTGACTGAGGGAGGAAACCCCAAAGGTAACCTACAAACCACTTTAAATTCTAGAAGCTAGACCTTATAGACTCAAAGGGGGATCCCTCTTCAATACTTAATCTCTAAAAAGATTTATTTCCTATTTAGGAACAATGGCTAGATCTTTGGTAAATGGAATTTTTATAAAAATGGTGGCAAAGTTGATAGAAAGTATCCATTGGGCAAGGAGCCTATACAATCTAGAATATAGATAATATGATCAATAGATGGTGAATGAAGAATTAGGTGTCAAAGCCAAGGTAGATAGTGTCCTTTTAGTCACAAATTTTCGTTGTAGCATGGTAGAAGACTAAAGAAGACCAATTTTCACATTATAGCATCGACTTCAAGATGAATTCAAATGTGGTTTTAGAAGAATACAAATGAAGTATTTAACTATCACAATTCAGAGCATATAGAATGAATTCTGAATCATACATTTCAATCAAATACTGAAGGATAACATTTAAAATGGTGAGCTGAGAAAGAAAACATACACATAAAAGATAAACATAGACTTGAGAACACTATCACATGAACCTTTGGCATTGAAAAATATGTACTTCTGTATTAAACATATTCTATTGAAACATAGATAGTAAAGTACAATACACCAAGACCTCTCTCTCCCACTCCTTAATCCAAATCCCAAAACCCCCTCTTTAAGTCATCAAATATATACAAAATACATCATCTAAGCCTAAGGATGTCAAAATCCTTCCTTTTCTAAAGATAGGAAGAAGGTACAATGGTTTAGGGATAATTTTTTTGCAAAATCTGCCCATATCCTACTATTTAGGGTTTGGCTTTTGACTAACTAAAAATTTGATAAATGAAGAGCTAATCATGGGACATGATAAACATATCCTCAAAATTAATTATCCAAATATATTTTATGTCAACCAAATATATTTTATGTCAACGAGGTCAAGTTGGAGGTCCACCAGGTCGAATTTCAAAAAGTTCAAGAACCCTGTGAGCAATTCTAGCATGGCGAAATTGTGAAAAATGGGTCTCAAAGTGCTGCTTGTAACTCCATGCTAGTAACTCCGTGATAAAAACCTTTCTTGGTTTTCAAAACTTCACTTCCATCTATTAGGAAAATGCGCCAAGAAAACATGACTAAAACAGGAGAAAGAAAGTGTTTTTTTTTTAAACAGGGCTTTATGATGATTTAGTATATTACAAACCATAAAGTATATTCTAAAATGGAGCGAGGTTATTATTTTTTGGTATGTTTTGAGCATAAACCTCCATTTTACAAAACTACTTTTGCATTTATTCAAAATCCAAGCTTGAAGTTGGTCACTAAATGCAGAAGATTCACTGCATTTTTGCCTCCTTTAGAAAAACGTACTGCAAAAGCACAAAGCCCCTTTGTTTTGGATTTTAATCACTTTCCTTAAAGTTTTTCTGATGTGGAATGACAAGTTTATTTTTTCACATGTTCTACAGGTGCTGGTGAAGGCTCAAATAATCATGAAAACTCCCTTTACAACCTCAAAATGTGAACTAGGAAGAAGTCCAACGAAAGTATTCCAAACTTGTATAAGCCTACTATGAAGTCCTGATGATATGGCATGATGAGACATGATGAAAATGGCCTGAATAATTCGTATATATGCTTGGATATTTGTGCCAACTCCCATCCAACAATGATTTATCCATGGTTTTTTAATAGAAAGTGTTACATATCCATATGATGCAAATGTACTTTGATTCTCTTTGAAATTGTTTAGTTTCCTAATTGCTAAGTCCCATAATGAAAATTTTTTGATGATCATAATGGATGACAAGACTCCCTTTTTCATAATGATGACTGAGATAATGATGAACATGATATGGATATTCTAGACCATGATTTAGAATTTTAGCTCTCAAAGTATGCATTTTTATGATTCTATGACCTAAATGATGACCAACGAACTCAATTGATGATTTATAATGGGAAATGATGACAGTGACCATGATGGATGATTTGTTACCTTAAATAAGTGGAGGGAGTAGCAATGACACCTTTATAATGACTTAGAACCATTTCAGAACCAAGAGACATGTCAAATTTAATTTGAAAATATTATAATTTGACCTAAGACTCAAACAATTGTGAAAAGAGTAATTTTGATCACTATGACTATAGGACTCTACATTAGCTCCAATGGTGATGGAATCTCCTTAAGGAGGTGTCAAGAACACTACATACAAATTAGCCTTATTTATCCGGCAATGAAGTCAAAAATTAAAAACTAAAACTTAACTGACAGACTAAAAATTGACTACTGGCTGAACTTATTTATGGCAGCAGACCACTGATATCTTAGGACCTTCACCTCGGGCTTAAAATCTTGATGATAGCCGCCCACCTATTGAAGATATATATACAATCATGTGAAATGATCCTTCAAGTGTAGCCAATCATGTAGGTTTTAATCTTGTACAGAAATTACCTGCATATGGATTCTAAAACACATAAAATAAACAATGCGAAAGCATAACACATAAAACACATATACACGGATATTTTCCCGTGGATCCCAAAACTAGGACTACCAGCTTGAATTTTCATTGTGTTCCTTTCAATGTTATAATACATATTTATACATGCCAAATCATCCAATACCATGGACCGAAAACCTTCATGTCCAATACCATGGACCGAAAACCATCATGTCCAAAAACGTGTGCGAAAATCATGCACAAAACCATAGGTGGGTCTGCCCAACCTAACATACGTTCCAAAACCAAAATTTTCCGGGGTGTTACCCCGAACCCCATAGAGTGGGGTTACTTGCACCCCTCAAACCCCCTGTGACCCCCCCGCTACACAATTGGTGCAACGCGGGG
>APFE030598496.1:312938-354679 GCA_000404065.3 Pinus taeda
TTTTGAGTCCTGATGGAGGGTTGGCCACCACAACCCTATGCATAGAATCTTCTGCGCGGTTGCTCTCCCTAAATAATGTCCTCCCGCAGTGCCCATGTGAGCATTTGCGAGGATGCTACTTCTTTCAAACTCAGGTACATACTGTCACAATATCTCATGAGACCCCATTTTTTATAGATGCCCAACTATGACAGAGAACTCTACCGCGCGCACCACTAATTCCTTCTTATGTTGGATAGTGTATCCTTCCAGTGTAGTCCCTGTCGTTAAGAAGTGTATTATATCCTCCAAAATGACCATCCACGATGCGCACTGCAAATAGTTGTGTGTTAGGAAATCCTTATTCCCAATTAGTGGGCTCTTCCCCTGTTTCGATGCATGATAGATGATCTGGTCCCATGTTCAGTCGTCCAAGCTTCACAATAAATTCAAAATCATATTCCTGGAACAATAACAACAATTTGCAGATTCTCCCCCCCAACACAGGCTTATTGACCAGGCACTTGAGCACGGAATGATTTGTGTACATCTTAAAATGGCCTCCTAGCAAGTAATTCCTAAAATTCTAGAGTGCATATACCATAGCTATTCCTTGGCGCTTAGTAGTAGAATAGTTCTTCTTTGCTTTAGATAACCTTCTACTTGCAAACACGATAGGGTGGCCTAGGTCTTCTCCACCAGCTTGTTTCAGTACTGCTCCCAGTGCTATACATGATTCATCGACATGTACATGAAACTCCTCCTTCCAATCCGAGAAGAATAGGATCAACACAGTGATGATAGTTTCTTTCAATTCATCTAGGCTCTTCTTACAATCTTCATTCCAGTAGAATGTGACATCCTTCTTTAACAATTTCTCCATAGGCGTGGTGATCTAGGCATAGCCTTTGATAAAAATTTTGTAATATCCCATATGTCCTAGGGTAGCGCGAAGTTGTTTCACACTCTTCGATAATTCTAAGTTTAGTGTCACCGTGATCCTCGTGGGGTCTACCATCAGTCCCTGTCTACAAACCACATGACCCAACAGGGTCCCAAAGGGGACACAAAATAGACACTTCTTCAGATTGAGCATGATCTGGTATCTTCAATAGGTATCCAACATCAGGCGCAAGCTTGCTCCATGGTGTTTCACCAGCCCAAACATAGTCCAATCATCAAAGTACACTTCCAGGAATTTATGAATAAACTCCTTAAATGCAGCAACAACTACGCGCAATAAATTGCAGGTGCATTCTCTAATCTAAATGGCATTACATTATAATGAAAACAACCCCACTCAGTCATGAAGGTTGTCTTGCTCCTATCCTCCGGCACGATTTTGATCTAGTGGTACCCCGAGAACCCGTCCATAAAGGAATATGCTTCCTAGCCACCTAAATTTTCCAACACCTCATCAGTGAACAGAGTCAGGAAAGGATCATGTATGCAAGCATCATTCAGCTTTTTGAGATCCACGCATACCCTTATTTCATCCTTCTGCTTCTTCTCCTGTACCACCATAGGGCTTACCGAATCAGATTCTTCCATGGGCTCAATGATGCCTACCACTAGCATCTTGTCTAGCTCTAAGCGTACCTTTTCTTTATATTTTGGATTCAGACTATAATGTTTAATCGACTTCATGTCAGGCTTCAACGTGATTTTCATCATTCCTAGGTCCATGATTATCCCCTTCAGATCCGTAAACTTGGTAGGGAATCAATCCTGGTATTCATGGAGAAATTCAATGACCTTATCCACCGTCATATCATCCCAGTAATCTCCAATCTTGGCTAATTTGGGTTCTACCTCTTTACCAATGTTTACTTGTTTTTTTTTCAGCAGCGCGGTTATATCTAAATTCTCAACCTGCAGAACTTCAACCTGGTGGTGACCTTTTGTTTCAGGGATGTTAATCTTTCACGGAACCTCATCTTCTTCTTTAGCAGTTACATTATAGCATTCTAGCGCATGACTCAGTTGAGTAGCCCATTCAAGCTAAATCAGGTCTAAAGCATCTTGTGGTATCCTAAAGATTGTTGCTTTCACCTCTTGTAGCGCTTCATCAATACTGTCAAACCCATCTTCAAAACTTGATGTCATCATGAAACCTTCATGCAGGATATCCCATTCACCTATCCCATGGCGGAGCTCTATTTCTACATACCAGTTCATCTGGACAATCTCCAGGGTATGAAAAAACAATTGCACCCACTCAGGTTGGGGCTTCTCTGCATAAACCTGGGCCCATTTGGCCAAGTGTGTGTGTGGATCATCCTACCTATCATACTTGTCTATCATTCCTACCTTTGGCTTCCTAAAGTGAATTCTCATCATTCTCCTACATTCGCGCCAATCATCAAATCTTCCCTTGTGCATACCCCACCACCTTACGAGCATAGCGTGTAGTGCCCAATCCAATGCCTAGAAGTGTTTTTTTCTGGTACCTCCCCCTCAAATGCATCCAGAAAATTATCTACATCATTCAGGCCATCATAAGTAGGCATATTTCTTACCTCTGATGACACATAACGTAGCGATCGGGTCATCATGTTACATCTTAGCGTAGTTACCTCATGTAACCGATTCTACTAGCGTTCCAGTTCTTCATCAGAGTATGACATGCATGAACTTCCGCGATCCCATGTAATTCATCCATCTACTATTAGATTCGCCCATTCTTGGTCTCACACTGTTATCTTAGATATACTGTCCAAATCTTAATCACTCCCATAATCACAGACTAGTTTAGTATAGTGCGCTCCCTTCACAGGATCTAGGGGTAGTATTATTTGTAGCGATTTCTTCTCGAATATCATCTTTCGCTTCCTTAGATTGATTACCCCATTCATATCAGTAGCCTAGTCAATTCCAAGGAGCACAGGGTAGGGGTTGCTACCATCCACAATTTCTATTACTTCAAAATCAGCTAGTGCGCTCGCACCTTCAGTATCCATAATGACCCCCTACAGCCACCCCATGGGGATGACCTTCTGCTGATTCGCCATCCCTAGCTGAATCAAAGACCATTGCAGTGCAAGTCTACCCATCCATTCCCAAGTCTATTTAGGTAGGACATTTACATCTGAACCCAAGTCCAAAATACCCTGATGCATCTCATACTCTCCTATCTACACAGTCAGTCTCATCTCTCGTCCTGTCCTTGTTTTATGCTTACCTATCTTTCACACTACACGTGGCTCGCTCAAAGTGTTTCCGTAGCATCTATTTATGAGCTCCTGTAGCCCCTTCACAACCTTGCTATCACACATTAACTTCATAGAAGCTTCCAAGAAAGTTGTAAGCATAGAAGGGTCTATCTCCTAATCAGGGTTAGCCTTGCTTACTGAGGTGGAGGCCTCAATGTAGCTCTTCTTGGCTTCATAAAGGTGTTAGGTGCATGCTCCAAATTGAACCCAGCCTCCTTCCTTGGGGCTTTGCAGACCCATGTACTATCCTCTGACTATTTTCCCATGTCATCTCCTGCCGTGATTCCACTCCAGAGCACTATATTTACGTTTGGATCCTCTTCGTACGGCTCAGACCTCATCATCTGTAGGTTCTGAGTGGGCAGAGGTGGTAGCACCCCTTTGTCACATATCCTTGCTATCAACATAAGACAATATTTCATTTGATGATCAAACAACATGCAATATTTGCACGATGAATGTGTTGGGTTAGTGTAATCACAGGCATAGTGACTTGGTCGTCTGCAATTGTATCAGAACAACTATCCACGACCTCTACTAGGTCCTCCTCCACCTCGGCCTCATTCATGCCCTTGAAATCTTGCCCACACCATCCCTTCACTCTGGTCAGGGGGTCGTGTTTCGATCTTAACCCTATAGGCGAGTGTTTTATGCATCATCAACTCATAACTCCTACAATTACACTTGTCATGACCTAACAACCTACAAAAGTTGCAGAACAGTTATTGCGCTGCCTATACAAGCTTCTGCAACAAGTGACAATTATCTGTGGAATGTTTTCCTACTACCTGACATATAGCACACCACAATGCAGGCCCTGCGCTTAGTCTTGCTTGAGCTTCTTGCCTTAAAGGCATCAGTCCTACTCCTATAAGGTAGTTCGTAAAGACTAGACAATGGTCTTTGTCAAGCCACTAACTCTTACATTTCAGACACCATACCTCCTTGTGCACCTTTGGTCGTGTTGTCCTATCCTGCTTCAAGCTTTGCATCTCAAGGAAAATATTTTTCAACTGTGCATGGATCTGCTGAACCCCTAGATTTGGATCTTTCATTGGTGTTTCATGCAGTCTCATTGTAATCTCCAAGGCCTCCGCATAAGTTGTTATCTTCTTTTGTGACAGTGCAACCCTTGAGTGTGGCAGTAGTGAAGCCACAAACCACTCACGATGTTTCCCGTCCATTAGGTTGATGTTAGCTTCACAGATTGTACACTTCAACCTATGATCTAGTTCCCAAGGTGTCTCACCTGGTTGCATTGCGATTTCTTTGAACCCTACAATAGACTGTGCTTCAGACTTAGGCCTAGTGAATTCCCTATTCAGTGCTATCTAGATGTTTGCCACTCTAGCATTCGGGTTGTCATTAGCGTACTTCATATACTATGTTAGTGCGCTATCCCACAGAGTGCTAACAAAAGTCACCTTATTTAGGTTATCATATGTAACACCCTGAGATTCCCATACAAATTTCACAATAAACCAGAATTGGTCTGGGTCCTCATTCCTTACGCCTTTGAACAAAGGCAACTTCACTGAATTTTCCATATTGAACTACGATGGAGGTGGTATGGGTGAAGTCGCAGGTGATTGTGGTGAAGTTGGAGGTGGTGTGGGTGGAGGTGGTATTTGCGAGAATCCTTACCTTATTAATTGAATAATACTTTGTGGAGAAACCTGCTCTATTCCCTCTTTGTAACCTCGCTGAGGTGAAATCAACGAACTATACTTAGGACCCTTTTTTCCTTCATTCTCATAAGTTTTTCCTCTTTGCGTAGCCCCAAACATCAAGGTAGCTGCATAACTTGTTTTGGCACAATAGCCTTTTAAACCAAGTATTCAAATATTTCACGTAGTTACCTCATGGTCCTTTGAAAAAGTGTCGCTCCACCTCGCAGTAGCTGACTGAGGTGTCGACCACAAATTCAGTTACAAATCCTCCTACGACATGATTGAGACAATGATTGACAACATGGGCAATCTTATCCTCCGATGGTTCCAACCTTTTCAGTAGCTCTAGGGTCAACACAATGGGACTATCAAGTTTCCACCTTCCTTGGCTATCTGCTAGTTTCACGATCCACTTGTATAGCTCAATCAGAAAGGAGAAGAAAAAGATCTCCTGGATCTCTGTATATAGGTATCTATCCAACCATTGTTCTTTTGTCAGTCGTGGGTTTCTGTTCTCTTGCACTATGAATTCGTGAATCTTCCTATCCAACCAGTCTCCAATCTCTTTCTTAGTTAGATTCCAGTGATACGACATCACACATATCTTATGCAGATTTCAGTCCCAAAAACAGAACCATTTGTTGGCTTGAGGGGGCCCAACCTAGGTTCTACGTTAGTTAGCCAAATAAATCCCTACACTACTATCCCTTTCCGCATCAGCTCGTGGACTGCAGACTGAAGCCTCACCTGAAGCAGTATGGGGGGAAGCTAGAACCAATTTTCGGCACCCTAAGATGGTCGTGATGTCATCTTTTTCCCTTTATTCTTGCCTTCACGCAGGTCATTTCGCTCTAGGTCTTACAAGACGAGCCCTCTATTTCGACCTTCAATACCTCCACGAAAGGGTTCGATTGTCCTCCACGTAGCCTTAACCCTTGATCTATAACCTTTTGTGCTGCTAAGGCAATGTATTCTGTAGATTCCTAGATTATTCTAGGTGCCTTAATTATCTTAATAGTTATTCATGTTTAGCACCACGTAAATAGATATTGTTATATGCGTTCAGTTATCCAACATAATCATATCCATTTGTGGATCACATAAGCATTTCAAAGGAAATTCATACATAAGTGATAAGATACATTAATCGGGACAAAGACACAGAAATTGTAGAATACTTCTCTTTATTAATTTCCTTCAAGTGATTACAGACTCTAACCACCATGCGCACATAACTGCAGGGATCTGTGCACTCAACGACGGATTTCTACTCTAGGCCTCTGGGAACTCAGTTGCGGAGATGCAGAGCCTCTACCTATGCTGCGACCTAAAACTTAGAATTCTTACTTTAGAGCTATCACGCTCTTACATCATCGATCCCTCTAACTACTTAGAGCTTAGCTCTTTTTATATAATCCCATGGTCCGCGAACCATGGGTAGGTCTCTTACATCCAACTTTACTTTACAAAACTAAGGGCAGACAACACGTTATGACTTATAACACATATGCGCTATTCGACCACAAAATGCAGAGTCTTTACCATTTTATTACAAAATTTGACTAAAACATGGGATTTTAACCCCAAAACTACCCTTTGGCAGATCCTGTTCCCAACACATGGCAACACTCATGGAAAGCAATTTGTCAGTCAAAAACCAAAATGAACTTTGAGAACTGATTTGCAACATACCTGTGTGACTGATCATGAAGGTCGCATAGTTTCGGCCAAGGTTTTGGGAGACCAACTACCAAGATGACACAAGGCATAGTCTAGGCTGCTGGAACTATGCAATGCATAGTCCAGTCTGGTCGCTGAATGTTGGGATTGTGCAATGCGCAATTCTAGCTGGGAAGGACTATTGGCGTAGGGATAGATTTGTGCAATTTCTTGGGCCAAGCAGCCACTATCCTCAAGAAATGCACGAAATAGTCCTGGAGGCCAGTGTTGGGTAGGAATGCATAAATCTAGAGAGGAAGGGGAGCCTTCCTTCCCCAGATTGTGCAATGCAGCCTTAGTGAAGGCAGATTCTGGGCCAATGTTGGCCCAACTCACTAACGAGAAACTAAAAGCAACTAAGGCAGTAAATTGAAGGTGACACTAAGTAATAGCAGGAGTGATTGATAGTGCATGGAAAACATGAATGAAAGATTCAACAAATAGATCAACATGCATGTGGGTGAGGCAGTTCATCAGTTGGGTGAACGTCCATGCAAAACAGTTTCATGCATGTGATAGCAGTGAGATAGGAACAAAAACTGAAATAGAGTGAGGAAAATATAGTGTACATGTAAACAACAACAAGTATTCAAGGAAATCAAGCAGATAGTACTCCCATAAGTGAAAACACAAAAAGCGACAGAAATGCAGCACAAGGCATGGGAAGCGGTCTTACCCCAAAAGAACTGAGCAAAATGTGCTGACTGATGTGATGTGGGATGTCAGAGATGTAAGGTTGATGTGAGGAATGAGCTCTGCATCTTCCAGTTGATATGTTTTGTTAACATCTAGGTTTTAACGCGCATTCCACAAATCTAGGGGAAGCGACACTTGGTGAGAGGTTTTTGAATGGATCCTTGCATGTAACCTCCAACTACTAAGCATAGATCCTTGAGACAAAGGATGACTTTGCATGCTACCTTAGGAGAAGTAGCCTATGCATGCAAGTCTTCTTTGCTCGGTCTCGGAGGAAGTCGATCAACTTAGTTGCATATGCAAGAGGTTGTTCAACTACTAGAAGGAAATGCACATTTCTGGCTGGGAGCTAGGTTGGCCACCTAGGAGATTTGTGCAATTTCTGGGAAGAGAAGCTGATTGCTGCCTAGATTTGTACAAATTTTGGATTAAGCAACCTTGCTAGGGAAATTTGCACAAATCCTGCTCGAAATGTTAGCAGGAAGGATTGGGCAATCTTGGAGGCCAGCAGGCTACCAGAGACGATTGCAGAATTTCTGGAGGGAAGGATGGTTGCCCTCCAAAAATGCACAATTTTCAAGGGGAAGCTTCTCAACCAGCAGTTGGACCAAGTCTGGGTGAACAACTTATGAGGAGAAGGGATCAGGCTGTGACCAATAGGTTGCCTTTGTGCAAGAAAGACAATGAAGCTTGTGAACTTGACGAAGCAAGGGAAGCTGCTATGAATGTTGGAAGGGAGGCTCCAAAATGGGCTAAGGAAAAATTTTGGAGGGTGGTTGTAGTCGCTACAACACTTTGTGACACACTAGTAGAACTCCAGCTCTCTGAATGGACCTTGTTTGTGAAAATAAAGTCTAACACCTCAGAAAGTATTGTTCATTTCTCAACTCATCTTGGTTTCACACTAACATGATTGAAAGATGTATCATCTGCCAAACCCTTGGTCAATTGACACACATTCAAAGCCAAGGAAACACAATTGTTTCAATCAGGGTTGAGGAGTATATAGGTGCACAAGCAGTATAGTCATTAGAGTCTTAGTTTCATCTCTCATGTCGCTCCACTGGCAGCAGGCCTAGAGAGTACCCCAGTGGAGTCACATAGGAACACAAGCATGGATACAATGCTAGCGAGCCTTTTTAGTTCCCTGGTGGAGTTACTTGCATCACCTACCTGTGCAAGAACCCTTTCTCTTCTTTCGCCTTATTCATTTTTCATTTTTCATTTTTTGACTTTTCATTTTCTTTTTCATTTTTCACTGTGCATACATAACACTTATTCATTTCGAAGGTGAAAGAGGGATCTCAATTTATTGAAAGCAGAAGAGGTTGTTCCAGAAGATAAATAGTTTATTATATCTTTGACGTGCCTGTTAAGGTTTTTCGCCTCACCTTACTCTACTTCACTGGGCTAACAAGGGTCAACCCAAAAACAACCGACTAGAGAAGATGACACTAGTTAGCGTGCAAGCGTTGTGTTTTCACCAAGGTTCACTTCGAACAATATGTGTTTTCCTTCGACATATCATGGACTAAAAATTAACAAGCTCATCTTACAGAGGCAAGATGACATATAACTAAGTAGTAATAGCTGTACAAGTCCTCTTGTACTTTACCCAGCTCATTTCAAGAGTCATACATGGTTTCATGTAAAACTAACCTACAAATGAAACAAGTGAACTAACAAAGAACTAAGCAAAGCAAGAGTGGAAGAAAAGTGAAAGCAAAGCAAGAAGGAAAACAAGCAAGCAAGCAAGCAAAGCATGCAAACAAGCAATTGAAAGCAAATGCTACTCTTACTCCTACACTAATGGTGCATGGGCCTGATAATGTGAAGTGATACTTCCAATGCAGGCACCGACCTATGTTGGTGAATGCTTGGTCCGCGAGAAACCTAGTTGTACGAACCAACAAACAATAAATATATAGCAATGAAGACAACCACACTTCATGTTTCAAAGTGACCATGGGATATAAGTGAGTTAAAGTGCATGACGGGTGGTCCGTGGACTTGTAATGGTGTTGTGTGACACTACATTCAACTTTGAAGCATAAGCACATTCTTGACTGTGAAAGGTAAGAAAACAAAATAAACAAAGATAATTTGCATTGTGCATGAGTGCTTGCAATATAAGACTGCTCCAATGGATGAGCAATGGGATCTTGTAGTTTGACTGGAGGAAGTGTGATCTGTGAGTGAGATGGATCTTCAATGCATACAGATGAATAATGAGGAGTCTTAGGGGATTGAACAATTTCATGATCAGAAGTGAGACTAACCCTAAGAGGGCGAGGACTTGATATAACCATCAGCTTGGGCTGAAGTGCCTTGACATTCTTGGGTGTATCAACTTCATCATCAGGTAGACCATCATACACTAGTGGCTTTGAAAGATCAAATGCGATAGATTCATGATCCTGATAAAAAATGGAAGAAAATGGATCACCATCGCCATGATAAAAAAAATCAATGCATTCTTCAGCAACCTCATGATTAGATGAATTGAACAAATGGGTAGAAAAGCAAACAAACTCATCCTTTATGTTTTTGGAAAACATAGATGAAGGGTCATGTATATTTTCAATGAGTAACTTATCCTCTCAGTTGTTGAATGATGGACAAACATCTGGTGAGTCCTGCGAGTGATCAACAATGGGTGCATTCGTGGATGAAGACACACATGCAAAATCATGGATGGCAGGTTCACCAAAGAGGCCAGCAAAGAACGTAGGGGGATCAGACGGAAGGGAGTCATCCTTCATCGAGTGTTGATGCTCAAGCTCCCACTCATACTCTTCATGGATGAAAACACATGTTGGTTGTGAAACACCAACTTTGTCAATGGGTTTTTTCCCAGTTACAACAAGTGAAGAGTCCATAATGGATGAACACAAGACAACATCATCCAGAGAAACACCCGAGTGCGAAGAAAGAGGTCAAATAAAAGAATTCATATGAGATCTTAAAGGAATCACAACCAAATCTGTGTGAAAATTGAGTGAAGTGATGTTGGGAAAGTGTGAAGTATGAACAGGTGTGTGAGCATGATCCTCAACATCACTAGGAAATGGTGGAGTTGTTGAATGAGAGGAAGGCAGAAAGTTAGTCCAAACAGTGACCACATCCACATGAGATTTCGCAGCTCCATCAATGAAGAATGTTGAGCAAGGCTTGATTTCAAACTTTCTCTTGGGACGGGCATATTTCTTAAGGCAATACGTAAACTGGTCCCAAAGATAAGAAAATGTCATCTGGCTCCTCAGAGCTTGAAATTTCAAGTCACGGAAGTGCTACCAAAAATCAATAACTGATTCATGCAGAGCCCTCCATTGTTGCAGTAGTTTTCAGTCAAGATGGTCTGGATCAAAATGATAGAACATGTCTTCAATAAGATCACAGAAGTGCTCGAAAGAGCACATGGTGTCAGCTGGTAGGCTAAGAACCCAACCAAATGAAGATTCACAAAGTTTTTATGCAAGTAGGAAACCAACCTGTTCATCAAAAAACTCATCTTCCTCATGAATCATGGAAATAAATTTATGTAAGTGCTTAGGCCAGGCCACTTTTCCTTCACCATCATAGGTTGAGTGGACAAGAGATTGAAAATCTTCCTCGTGATGGATACATATTCACAATTCGAAAAACACCACAGGGGAAGAAGAGTGCAAGACTCCATGACAGATATGAAAAGCTTCAAAATAGGATGAGAGGACACAACTTGTCATCAGGTCCTCCATCTAGGGCCAGAAATGTTGACGGTGCTGGTCTCGCCAACATGTGAAGGGGATCTCCCTGGTAAGAAGTCCCAATTATACCTTAGACCATTTGGTGTAGGAGTCCCAGCAGTGGGTCGTAAGGTAATTCCTTGACCGTGATGTCGCACAGAGGAAAGTAAGATAGCTCTGTCAGTAGAAAGGGTGTGACTGTTGTAGTGAGTCAAGGAAGGTGTATGAGAGGTTCCAACATATAAGGGGGGAGATATGATTGAAGGTTAGTTCCAAGTTGAAAGGGATCAGTCCCAACTTGGCTAGGAACACACAACACAAAATGACATACATAGCGTCTGGCGCAGTTGTCCACTTCGATGTGGTAGTCACAAAATACAAGGTAAGATAACATGTACAACACTCATGGATCAGTCCGAATGAGTGCAATGGTTGTTACAACAAGGTTCATGTGAAAGGTCTGTCTGGTGTCCCGGAGAGAAGTCAACACATATGAGACAACATTAACATCATATACAACACATTTGAAACAAGATTCATATAATTGGATACAAATTAGTTCATACATAAATATGTAAGTTAAACAACATATATCTCTAAGGCAACTGGAGCAATCCAACTACAATAACAACATATGAATGAAAATCTGTTGGCTCCTATTATATAAAAAGTGCAAGTTGCAATCATACAATACATCCATGTAAACCTGCTAGCCCCATTACTGAAACGTTATAGCCACATCCACCTACTCCAAAGAGATGTACTAGTTTCGTGCAGTGGAGAAGCCAAAGCGCATTACAATATTGACCAAGCTTTCTTCAAGGTAGTCTTAATAGAAGCTTGGTTGACCAAAAGCCTATACAATGAGTTATGAGGGACTATTTATAGCAAAGGGTGGGGTGACCCTTGACATTCACCTTCCTGAGAGTTCAAATACCCTCATGACTCTTCACCTACTCTATGACTGTTATGTCCAACTATTGACACTTGACTTACACTTAACATGACTCAATATTACAATGCACATGTACTCATGTGAGACAACATGGCTTGAGCAAGCCAAGCAAGACATCACTGACACTCGGTCTGCTATGGTGAGACCAACTCTTTTACATGCTTGTGATGGTGAAGGTGGTGAGCTGATGCCAAGCTTGGTCATTTGTGATGGTGTGGATGCACCTCATGGTGACATCTTGCTAAAGTGAACTCTTGCCTCCGTTGAAACCAGTGCATTGGTTCGACCCGTTGATCCAAATCATCTACTATCATGCACATGGTCTTCTTGGGTGTGTCTGAACTGGAAACACACTAAAGCATAGTGTCCGTTCTGATCTTCAAGTGTGTATTGGTGGTCATACGCTTCAACTTGTCGAAGTACATGTTTAGCTCCAGTTGGACTTGTTTCTTGTCTTCGCCTTGGTGAGTGTGATGAATGGGTTGGATTGCATGCGTGTAGACAACATGTGTGCTGTTGAATCCCTTGCATGCGATCAATAACATTGCTCACCTGTCTACTCCTTGGTAGCTGCTGGGATGGACCTTTAACTTGTACAAGTGTAGTTTCATCCATGAGTGCATGTTGCGCCCACTCCTATTCCTATTCCTACTGCAACTCAATTGTCTGTCTGTGTAGCTTCATGTTCTTCCTTGAGTTGTTGCTTCAATGCATGCAACTCCTTCTTTGTTCCATTCCCTATCTTCGTTCAATCATCATGTAGTGCCATCACCTCATAGCCTGAGTCTCCAAAGTTGCTTTCATCATCTTGAGTTTGCAACTTTTTTCTGCCCCTGTGTTGTCAACAACCTTCCTCTTGCATTCACTAAATTTAGTGCATTCATTGTGTTCACTGTATTCGCTGCGTTCATTGCATTCGGTGTGCTTCCTTCAGCATCTATTCATGATGCTACTCACTGTGATGCTCCTGCTTGATGTACTTATCTATGAACAACTTGATGTCTTTGTGAGTAGGCAAGCCCATAGACACTTGATTGATTGCATCTCCAGGTGTGCTCTAGATGGTGTCTTCGACTCTGCACTCTTAGAAACCATTATACTTGCACTGCTGAGGGACATATGAGTACCTGCAATACCTAGGGACATGGCAACAGACATGGCAAGAAATGTGTTGGTCAAAAACCAAAATTAACTTTGAGAACTGATTTGCAACATACCTGTGTGATTGATCATGAAGGTTGCAAAATTTCGGCTGGGGGGTCGGGAGACCGACTGCCAAGAATGCACAACACATAGTCCATGATGTTGGGAGACTAACTAACTGTTGGAACTACGAATGCATATTTCAGTCTGGATGTTAATTGTTGGGATTGTGCAATGCGCAATTCCAGCTAGGAAGGAGTACCAGCCTAGGGATAGATTTGCATAATTCCTTGGGCCAAGAAACCACTATCCTCTAGAAATGTGCAAAATAGTCTTGGAGGCTAGTGCTAGGAAGGAATGTGCAAATCTGGAGAGGAAGGTGAGCCTTCCTTCCCCAAATTACACAATGCAGCCATGGTGAAGGCATAGTCTGGGCCGAGGTTGGCTCAACTCGCCAATGAGCAACTGAAATCAACTAAGACAATAAATGCATGCTGACATTAAGTGATAGCAAAAGCAATTGACAGTGCATGCAAAACATGAATGAAAGATTCAGAAAATAGATCAACATGCATGTGGGTGAGGCAGTTCGCCAATTGGGCAAACATCCATGCAAAACAGTTTCATGCATGTGACAACAGTGAGATAGAAACAAAAATTGAAACAGATCTAGGACAGGATAGTATACATGTCAATGACAGCAAGCATTCAAACAAATCAAGCATATAGTACTCCCACAAGCGAAAACACAAAAAGAGACATAAATGCAGCACAAGGCATGGGAAGTGGGCTTACTGCAAAACAACTCAGCTGAATGTGCCGACTACTCCTAGATGTGATGTGGGATGTTAAAGCTATAAGGTTGATGTGAGGAATGATCTCTACAACATCCGGTTGATGAGTTTTGATAACATCGAGGTTGTGACATGCATGTCACAAATCTAAGGAGAACGACACTTGGTGGGAGGTTTTTGAATGGCTCCCTGCATGTAACCTCCAACTGGTAAACATAGATCCTTGAGATAAGGGATGCCTTTGCATGCTTCCTTAGGAGAAGCAGCCTATGCATGCAAGTCTGCTTTGCTCGGTCCGAGAGGGAACTGGTCCACTCAGCTGCAAATGCAAGAGGCTGCTCGACTGCTTGAAGGAAATGCGCATTTCTGGCTAGGAGTTGGGCTGCCTGCCTAGGATATTTGTGCAATTTCTAGGTAGAGCACCTAACTATTTCCCATATTTGTGCAAATTCTGGATTGAGTAGCCTTGTTGGGGAAATTGGCGCAAATCCTGGTGGGATTGTTAGCAGGCAGGATTGCGCTATCCTAGAGCCCAACGGGCTGCCAGAGCAGATTGTACAATTTCTAGAAGGAAGGTTGATTTACCTCCAGAAATGTGCAATTCAAGGGGAAGCTGCTCATCCTGCAGCTGGAACAAGTCCATGTGAACAACCTATTATGATAATGGATCAAGCTGTGACCGATAGATTGCCTTTATGAAAGAAAGACACTGAAGCTTGCAAACTTGACGAAGCAAGGCAAGTCGCTGTGAAGGTTGGAAGGGAGGCTCCAAAATGAGGCTCAGGCAAAATTTTGGAAGGTGGTTGTAGCTGCTACAATACTTAGTGACACACTGGTAGAACTCCAGCTCTCTCAATGGGCCTTGTTCGTGAAAATCATGTCTAACACCTCCAGACATATTGTTCAATTCTTAGATCATCTTCGTTTCACACTAAGTTTATTGAAAGATGTAGCATATACCAAACCCTTGGTTGATTGACACACATTCGAAGACAAGGAAACACAGTTGTTTCGATTGGGGTTGAGGGGTATCTAGGTGCACAAGTAGTATAATCGTCATAGTCTTAGTTTCATCTCCGGTGTTGCTCCACTGGTAGTAGGCCTGGACAATACCCCGGTGGAGTCACATAGGAACATAGGCATGGCTCCGCTACTAGCAAGCCTGGTTACTACCTTGGCATAGTTACCTACATCACCTCCCTATGCAGGAAGCCTTTCTCTTCTTTCACGTTATTCATTTTTCATTTTGAATTTTTTGACTTTTCATTTCTTTTTCATTTTTCACTGTGCATAGCACTTATTCATTTCAGAGGTGGAAGAGGGATGCCAACTTATTGAGAGTAGAAGAGGTTGTTCCAACAGAGAAGTAGTTTATTCTATCTTTGACATGCCTATTAAGGTTTTCCCCCTCACCTTACTCTACTTGACTGGGCTGACAAGGGTTAACCCAAAAACAACTGACTAGAGAAGGTGACACTAGTTAGCTCACAATTGTTGTGTTTTCACCAAGGTTCGCTTCAAACAATATGTATTTTCCTTTGACGTATCATAGACTAAAAAGTAACAAGCTCATCATACAGAGGCAAGTTGACAAATAGCCAAGTAGTAATATCTGTACAAGCCCTCTTATACTTTACCTAGCTCGTTTCAAGAGTCATACATGGTTTCATGCAAAACAAACCTATGAACAAAACGATAGAACTAACAAACAACAAAGATAAGCATGAGAGGAAGAGAAGTGAAATCAAGGCAAATAGGCAAATAAGAAAGAAAACAAGCAAGCAAACAAAGCATGCAAGCAAACAAGCAAGAAAACAAGCAACTAAAAGCAAACACTACTCGTACTCCTACGCTAATAGTGCATGGGCCTGATCACGTGAAGTGATACTTCCAATGCAACCACTAGCGCATTGGTAAACCCATGTTGTTGAAGGCTTGGTCCACGAGAAACCTAGTTGTACGAACCAACAAATAAGAAAGATATAACAATGAAGACAAGCACACTTCATGTTTCAAAGCACCCATGGGACATAAGTGAGTGCAAGTGTAGGACGGGTGGTCCACGGACTTGTCATGGTGTTGTGTGACACTACTTGCAACTTTGAAGCATAAGCACATTTTTTACTATGATAGGCAAGAAAATGAAAGAAACAAAGATAACTTGTATCACGCACGAGTGCTTGCAATGTAAGAATCCTCCAATTCATGAGCAATGGAATCATGCAGTTCGAGTGGAGGAGGTGTGATCTGCGAGTGAGATGGATAATCAATGCATACAGATGAGTGATGAGGAGCCTTGGCTGATTGAACAATTTCTCGATCAGAAGTGTGATTAGCCCCAAGAGGGCAAGGGCCTGACATAACTATTAGATTGGGCTGAAGTTCCTCGACAGTCTTGGATGTCCCAACTTCATCATCTGGTAGATCATTATACACCGGTGGCTTCGAAAGATTAACTGCGATAGTTTCATGATCATGATAAAAAATGGAAGAAATTGGATCATGGCCACCAAAAAAAAATAAAAAATCAATGAATTCTTCGACATCCTCATGATTAGATGAATCAAATAGAGGGGTATATGAAAAGCGAACAAAATCATCCTCTGTGTTTCTGGAAAAGATAGATGAAGGATCAGGTGCATTTTCAATGAGTAACTAATCCTCTTCATTGTTGAATGATGGACTAACATCTGGTGAGTCCTACAAGTGATAAATAATGGGTGCATCCGTGGATGAAGACACACATGCAAAATCATGGATGGCAGGTTCACCAAAGGGGTCAGGAAACAACGTAGGGGGATCGGATGGAAGGAAGTCATCCTTCATCGAGTGTTGATGCTCAAGCTCCCACTCATACTCTTCATGGATGAAAACACATGTTGGTTGTGAAACACCAACTCTGTCAATGGGTTTTTCCTCGTTCAAAACAAGTGAAGAGTCCATAGTGGACGAACATAAGACAACATCATCCAGAGGAACACCCAAGTGCGAAGACAATGGTCAAAGAAAAGAATGCATATGAGAGCTTGAAGGACTCACAACCAAATCTGCGCAAAAATTGAGCGAAGTGATGTTGGAAGAGTGTGAAGGATGAACAGGTGTGGGAGCATGATCCTCAAAATCACTGGGCAATGTGGAGTTGTTGGATGAGAGGAAGGCGGATAGTTAGTCGAGACAGTGACTACATCCACATGAGATTGCACAGCTCCATCAATGAAGAATGTTGAGTGAGGCTTGATTTAAAACTTTCTCTTGGGATGGGCAAATTTCTTAAGGCAATACTCGAACTGGTCCCAAAGATAATCAAATTTCATCTGGCCTCTTGGAGCTTGAAACTGCAAGTCTCGGAAGTGCTACCAAAAATCAATAACTAATTCATGTAGAGCCCTACATTACTGTAGCAGTTTCTGGTCAAGACGGTCTAGATCAAAATGATAGAACGTGTCATCAATAAGATGATAGAAGTTCTCTAAAAAGTGCACAGATGAAATGGAGATTCACGAAGTGTGTATGCAACAACAAACTATCATGTTCTTCACAAAACTCATCTTCCTCATGAATCACAGAAATAAAGTTATGTAAGTGCTTAGGCTAGGCCACTTATTCTTCACCGTCATAAGTGTGAGTAGACAAGAGATTGAAAAGCTTCCCCGTGATGGAGACATCTTCACAATTTGAAAAATACCACAAGGGAAGAAGAATGAAAGACAAGGCTCCATGAAAGATGTGCAAAGGTTCAAAACAGGATGAGAGGACACAACTTGTCATCAATCCCTCCTTCTAGTGCCAAAAATGTTGACGGTGCTAGACCTACCAACATTTCAAGGGGGTCTCCCTAGTAAGAAGTCCCAATTAGACCTCAGATTGTTCGATGTAGGAGTCCTAGCAGTGGGTCGTAAGGTAATTCCTTGACCGCGATGTTTCACAAAGGAAAGTAAGATAACTCTGTCAGTAGTAAGGGTGTGACTGTTGCAGTGAGTCAAGGAAGGTGTATGAGAGGTTCTAACACAAAAGGGGGGAGATAAGGGTGAAGGTGAGTTCCAGGTTGAAAGGGATTAGTCCCAATTCAGCTAGGAACACACAACGCAAAAGGACATACACAGCTTTTGGCGGAGCAGTCCACTCTGATGTGGTAGTCATAGCATACAAGGTAAGATAACACGTACAACACTCATGGATCAATTCGAATGAGTGCAGTGGTTGTTACAGCAAGGTTCAAGTGAAAGGTCCATCTGGTGTCTAGCAGAGTAGTTGACACGGACAAGACAACATTAATAGCATAGAGAACATATTTGCAAAAATATTCATATAATTTCATACGAATTAGTTCATACACAAATACGTAAGTTAAACAACATATATCATTAAGGAAACTGGAGCAGTCGAACTACAGTAACAACATATGCATGAAAATGAGCTGGCTCTTATTATATAAAAAGTGTAAGCTCCAATCATACAATACATCCATGTAAACCTAGTAGCCCCATCAGTGAAACGTTACAGCCACATCCATCTGCTCCTCCAAAGAGATGTACTAGCTCTGTGCAGTGGAGAAGCCAAGGTGTGTTACAATACTATTGAAGATTTCTTCAAGGTAGTCTTAATAGAAGCTTGGCTGACGAAAAGCCTATATAATGAGTTATGAGGGACTATTTATAGCAAAGGGTGGGTGACCCTTGACATTCCCCTTTTTGACAGTTCAACTAACCTCATGACTCTTCACCTATTCTATGATTGGTATGTTCAATTATTGACACTTGACTTACACTTGACATGACTCAATGCTACAATGCACATGTACTCATGTGAGACAACATGGTTTGAGCAAGCCAAGCTAGACTTCACCGACACTTGGTCCAATGTTGTGAGACCATCTCTTTGACATGTTTGTGATGGTGAAGGTGGTGAGCTGATGCCAAGCTTGGTCATCTGTGATGGTGTGCATGTGCCTCATGGTGACATCTTGCTGAAGAGAACTCTTGCCTTCGTTGCAACTGGTGCATTAGTTTGACTCCTTCATCTATAGAATACTAAACAACTAATAAAACACTCATAAAATAAATAACATAAATATAAAAATCAGACATGGCAGAAAAGGCCTAAAAGTCTCACTGTATTATATTCCTCACACTCTCAATATAATCCAATGTGCAAAGAATGATAATAGTACAAATAAATACATGAGGAAGTTTGTCTCAAGATAGTATGTCTATATTGGACACTATGGTTGAGAAAATATCTCAACAACACACTAATCTAGGAGCCTAACTAGTTGGAGAAAATCTCTCAACCAACTAAGCCTAAACTAACTCCTACCCATGAGGAACAAACTCATTCTAGAAAGGTAGGATTAAATCCTAACATTCATTATTTTAATTAATTTAATTATTTTGGACTTGGAATTGTTTTCATCACGTGAGAGTGAGGCTAACATTCCCCCCGCCCAATGATAAGTCCAAAATAATTATGAGGAACCATCTTCCAAGTTCTCATGTTGATCCTAAAAAACATTGTGTAAAAAACCACCAAAGCTGGATGCTGAAAAGTCTCCAATCAGAAGAGAACATGAGTCAGCTGAAAGTTTGAGTCCACTCTGAAATTTTTCTTGACAACTGCATCATGTGCCAAGCTGCAAAAGGATCCAATTTTCCTTTGCTTTTAGTCAGCATCCTTTGTCCACTAACAAAATGTTGATGACGCCCACTGGCTGATTTGATGTTGAAAAACAACTCATTGTTTCTTTTGTTGTGTTTGAAAACTGCTCACTGCTGACTTTGTTATTGATTGCCCACTGGAGAATTTTTTGATGCTCACTTGCTGATAAAAATACCACTTGCTACTTCGTTTATGTTGTCGAGACTTTCATTCTCACAACCACTGTCAATTTCGTTAACATTTTCCCCCTTTGTCAACGAAAAGGAGAGACAATCTTATTCAAGTTATATCTGAACTCCCCCCCTTCAGGTGTAGGAGTGTTTCACTCGTGTACTCCCCCATTCAACTGCAAGAGAGTACAATCTTCATTTTTACTGTTGGCTGCAATATGTGTGAGTGAATTCGATTGTAAAACTTATACAATCTTCTAATCATGGATGACCATTCCTAGGGATCAATCCATGAATATTTGATCTTCAATTTGGTTGATTGTTGTTGTCTGCTGCATTGTACTGATGAATTATTTGACTTGCCACAATGGTGACAAGGATGGAGATCAAAACACTAATCTTCCAGATGACTGGTTCTTTGACAATGAGGTCATTTTGGTTTGACTAGAACGTTAGTTTGTGCGCATGTCTTCTTGTCTGCAACTTCAGTTTGTGAGTATTTATGTTTGTCTTCAACTTTCTCAAAACTAGTTGATGTGATTTTTGTAAGAAACCGTGCACTGACAAACTTAATGGGCCTTGAATAATCTGGGATATGCAATTTGGCGTCATCTTTGACATATCCTAAGCCTCGTCGATTTCTGTTACTTTGGATTTCTTCCCATGGCTTGATGATTGATTTGGAAGAAAGTTGAACTGGATCAAGGACCACTTAGACACTTGAAGTTGGTTGGATCAGTGACCTGGAATCATCAACGGTATTTGTATTGTTCAAAGACTTGGAAGCATCACTCTTCTCTAGCAACAGAGTTCTTTGTAGTTGCAACTCCAGTTGAAGGAACTCAATCATTTCATGTGCATGTTGAAGATGCACTTGAATATCAGCAAGAGTTGTTTTGCTGATGTTCACGATGTCACCAGCTGATGATAAAATCAAATTGCTAAGAAATTGGGACAGTTGAATGTGTGTCGCCATGTTAGCTTGCTCACTTTGAATTCAGGCTTGCTTGTACTGTTGCTTATTATTGATGCTTTAAACACTTGCAAGAGTTTTATAACTTTGTTGCTTGAACTCTTGAATTCATGCTCACTTGATGATGATTTCTTTGCTTGAATGCTTCACTGACACTTTGTGAATGCTTCAATCAACTTCACACTGGCTCGTTTGTTATAGATGTCATGCTTTGAACTTTTTCACTTGATTTTGACATGCTCGCTTGATTGGTTGTTTGAATGACATGCTCCCTTTCTTTGTTGTTTGAATGACACACTCCCTTGATTTATTTCTTATTGCACTTGCGTTAAACACTGGCTTGATTTGATGCTTACTTGAAGAATAAAATACTAGAATTCACACTCGTTTGATGATGATTTCTTGCTAGATGGCTTGCTTGAACTTTCTTGATTGGTTACTGACACTTCGTGCTTTCTTGAATGTACTCACTGAATGTGGTAATTTTAAAAAAGGAAGGGTGTCGAAGACTATCGAAAATGCAGCCAAGAGACAAATGACAAGTTCAATCTTGATGACTCAGTTGAAGACTTACTTGACTTAATGTATTCACCTTAACAATTCAAATTAGGGTGTCGGTTACAAACAAGAATGCAACTGTACAATTTAGTGAAAAAATGTTTATCTCCAAGTGATACAAAAAGTGTTGATGATGTCGATGTCATCTTGGCTTGAAATGCTTGATTTTGTAGCTTCCTTAACTTGATCGCTTTGATTACTTGATGTGAAATGTGCTTGCTTGGAAGATAATATTATCAATTTGATGATGTGATGCTTTGCTCTTGTGTACTTAAGCTTGATTACAAGAGCTTGATTAAGTGTTCTTATACTTAAGCTTGTTTATGTGCATGTAGTTGTTTAAGCATAATCCAAAGAGAGTGTTTTGATAAGTTGAACACAAGTCATGCACACACATTCATTACACATGGTGTACCTAAGATCCCCTTATTCAATTTTGGGCAAATCTAGGACACAAGCACCACAAAAGTTATGATTTTATTAATTACTAGAGTACATCATTCTTCAATGTCACAACCTTGTCATGGAAACTTCTCAATGAGAATGTCACACTTGCAAACATTGGAAGCAAATTGTCTTCAAAAACTGCCTGCACTGACTCAATCGCTCTCAAAGTAAAATATTACTTTGTATTACAATAATGACTTTATCTCAAACAAATTCACTTATCCTTAAGACTTTAAAAAATCACTTATTACTCCATTACATAAAAAATTACAAATACTCCTTATCTCTCCAAAATGTACAAAAATCACTTTTTACTTCTCACTCCAAAAGAAATTTATCATTCCAAAATATTACAAAATATACTATTATTTCTCCATTGCAATTATATATATTATATATATATATATAATTTATAATCCACCTTCCTTCCATTAACTTAATCTCTTCAAGACTCTTAACATTCAACTTATCACTCCAACAAAAACAAATTATTTCAAAAAAAATATACTACCTCTCCACTAAAAAAATCACCTTCCTAAACTCCATTAAGAGCACCAACAAGCTACTCAGCATTGAATGCCCAAATTAACTATGAATTCTTGTAGTCCAATTACCATAATATCCCTAATCCTCGCCACGGGCATCCTCCCATTCATTGCATATGCCCAACAACTAGTCCAATTGAAATATCCCCAGCAACACATCTCTCGCAATAAAAACCCGCATTGAAGACTTAATAAAACAGATGACATTGCACGAGAAACGATGGTGGTCATCACTGCGGTGAGGGACTATGTCAACAGAATGCTTCACGATATTCATGCATGAAAGTCCTCATTCATGACGCAAATATGGTCAGCATTACAAGTGTGGTTTTCTTGCAGTCAGAATTACTTCAGAAGGAAGTATTTCTTGTAGAAATAGTGGATTCTCTTTCAAAAGAAGTAATGACACACCTAAAAGTAGTTTTCTTTCTGCACCCAATAGCAGAAAACATTCAACATCTAAAATGAAACTTAAGTAATCCATGGTTTGGTGAATATCACCTGTATTTTTCTAATATTTTGAAGACTCACTACCTTTAGATTCTTGGATATTCTGATGAACATGAAGTTGTGCAGCAAGTTCAAGAATTATATGTTGACTTTGTTTCCATTGGTCCTTATCATTTCATGTTCAATATGCCCTAAAATTATATTTATATGCTTCCTCCAATTGTATATCCCCAAAGCACCCAACTCTAATCCGGGATGGACACACGACAACTTCTCTCAACAGTCACAAATGCATAGAACAAAGATCCAACGCTCCACGGATTTTCCTCTACATCTTCCACCAAATCAAGCTCACTGGAAATAACTGTAAATTATTTCAGAAAATGGCATGAAGTGGGGAAAAATAGATGAAAAACATTAGGCTTACAACCTCGATTACTGCTCTACTCACAATGTCGAAGTCAAAACGCAAAATGTGCATAAATGGAGTTCTATCTCCACAACGTAAGCCTCCACTATGCACACCAGTGAACGTCTTTAGCATAGATTTCCTCATGTGATGAATCTTACACTAGCAGATTAGACGCTGCTTTGTGGGCTCCAGTATTGCAGCAAAAATGTTGCAACTCCTGTGACTCCCTTCTTTACTTTATATCAACCTGGCAGTTCGTAACAAACTTGGAAGCGACGGTGCTGTATGCACAAGTACTAGCTCTTGCCACAACTGTCACTTGGTCAGCTGGCACAAGTCCGCTAGGGGATTAAGCCAACCTCTATGAGCTCTAAGAAGAAGCTTTTTAACTGATGGACGAAAGCTAACTCAAGGGAACCTAATCTACTTGTAGAAAGAAATAGAAATGCTGAAAGGAAATACAAACCCTAGCAAACCCTAATTTTACCAGCTAGCCCGACTGATGTGAAAAAAAGGATGAAATCTACTGAAAGAGATGCCATTACTTCTAGGGAGGTAAAATAAATGTGTCTAAACTACTTCTATTTGAAGAAAACATCTTTTTGTATTTTTTATTAAGTTGTCAGATTTATCATGCATGTGCTTTCACTGTTTTTTACTGTGCAGAGGTGGATCGGTAAGAGAAAATGCTTGCAGGAGGTTGGGAAGGTTCATAGAGGGCCTAAGGGGTCCCTACCACCCTTCCTGAGAGTTTCACAGATTTTGGCTTTCAAGAAACCGCTTTCGTGAGCTTCTATAGGAAGTCTGCAAGGGTTCTACAAGATGTTTTGGAATTTCTACAGGATGTCTGTAATTTTCTACAGGATGTTCAGAAATGGGATTTTGGAGAATTGATGGAGGGAAAAAGGTGGAGGAATGAGTATGGAGGTGAGATAGGGGTATGAGGAGGTTCAAGACTTGGTGGATGGAGTTGAGGAGTGGCGCGGATGGTTAGATTTGTTCAAGGAGGGATGAAACAATGTTGCACAAAAAGATGAGAATCATGGCAAAGTAAGCGAATGAGGCAAATGTAAGGTAAGGGTTCTAAGTGGAGGATGGAGTAGGTGGATTTGATGAAGTATGGGTAGATAAATATGGATAACAGCTGCTCTGTAATTTTTTTTCAAACTGGACAACCAAACACTTGGAAAATCAAAGACCTAGTTACGTTAGTCTATTCTGACCTAGATAACAACAGAGAAATGGAATATAAGTTTAATTGCAATGGAATCAGATGAAATAACTATGAAACTAAGCAATCATAACCCTAAGCATGAAATCAAAACTGATATCAAGCTCGGCAACAAGAATCCAACACTACTATTTACATGGTGAAGCAAAGACAGTGTTTTTGTTGGCAGCAATGTCACCTCTCTCCCAGCTCACGATCGCACTGAGGGAGAGGTGAGATCAAAGGTGCTTGATGAACTTTTTTTGGAGATCTCCCCTGTTACTAATCTATCAACGAAATCTGAACATAAAAAGCCTATCTAATCATCAACCATGATCTATATAACCAGCAAGATGTTGATCTACTTAACATAAATTAATTTGCAAAGACATAAAAACAAATAACAGTACATGAAGGAAGCCTTGGCACTTGGGTTGGGCCCAACCCCAAGAGCTACAGGCTCCTAAAGAAACTCAAAACTGGTGCTGCACAAAGTTGCTTTCCATTGCTCAAAAATAGCCATGTTCATGAGAAAGTTATACAACAGCAGCTACGAAAATGAGCTGAGAAAATAGCAGCACCCTAGTGAAAAATAACAATAATCCAAAACGTAAACTACGAAGGCTGAAAGACTTCCTATTTATGCCTACGAGGGGCCTCAACAACCCTCCTTAACTCAAGGGGCTTGGCTGCTCCAACTGCCAGTAAATAGTCACCTTTCACCAAGCTGCTCGGCTAACTTTAGGATTCGTTTTGGTGGCCTACTAAGCTCTGAGTTGAGGGTGGAGATTTTGAGGAAGGGACATTTAATGCAAGAGACATCCTCCCTACGAATCCTCACCCTTTTTCCTTCATGCTTGGCTATCATCTAGCTCATTATTGCTTGGATTTGTTCCAAAATTTGTCCAAAAACCTGAAATAACCACCTATTAGCCTTCTTGGTAAAGTGACCACCCTCATTCATTCAATTAACATAAACATACTCAGAAAACATGCATAAGCTATGAAAAATGGTGGATTGATCAAGAACAATTAGGAAAAATGAGCCCAATATGTTACCCAATTCCGGGACTCATCACTGCTATAAGGACAAACATTGGTTGCAATGCTTTAATCTGAAGGTTCTTCTGTATTTGGCTATAATAGACTTACACACACCAAACTAGTGCACAAACGAACAAAAAGGAACAGATATAAAGATCCACAAAAATACGACACTCATATATAGTAATTTTTATGTACAGAGAATCAAATATTAGATATTGTCCCTCCTCCTGGTTATGCAACGTGTGATGAAATTGAAGAAGCACAGACAAATTGGGGATTGTGAGTTTGCACGACAAGAATATTTTTGGTGAAAGGGTTTGACAATCAATCTTGAATCTTGAAAATCTATCGCTCACGATTGGATACCGCATGGCACATTACGTCCGATATGCTTGAATGTTAGCCATCTAGAACACTGAGTTTCAACTATCATGTGATCAAAAACACTATTTACCACATCTACTCCTTTCCAGTTGTTGGGATGGATCCTTAACTTGTATGGGTGCAGTTTCATCTGTGAGTGCATGTTGCACCCACTACTGTTCATGTTCCTCTCCAGCTTCATATTATTCCTTGAGTTGCTGCTTCAGCACATGGAACTCCTTCTTTGTTCCATTCCTTGTCTTTTCATGATCATCATCTAGTGACATCACCTCATAGCCTCAGTCTCCAAACTTTCTTTCATCATCTTGAGTTTGCAACTTTGTTCCACCCCTGTGTTGTCAACAACCTTCCTCTTGCATTCATTACATTCATTACATTCACTGCATTTGTTGTGTTCACTACATTCGATGTGTTTGCTGCATTCAGTATGATGCCTTCAGCTGATATTCATCATGTTGCTTGATGTGATGTTGTTGCTTGATGTCCTTGTCTACGAACAACTTGATGTTTTCTTGAGTAGGCAATCCCATAGACACTTGATCGACTGCATCTCCAGGTGTGCTCTGAAAGGTGTGTCTGACTCTGCTTTCTTGGAGACCATTATATTTGCACTACCGAGAGGCAGATGAGCACCTACAATACCTGTGAACAAGGCAACACTCATGGAAAGAAATTTTTCATTTGAAAACCAAAATGAACTTTGAGAATTGATTTGCAACATACTTGTGTGACTGATCATGAAGGTTGCACAATTTTGGCGAGGGGGTCGGGAAACCAACTACCAAGACTGAACAAGGAATAGTATGGGATGTTAGGAGACTGATTGATTGTTGGAACTGTTCAATGCACAATCTATTTTGGATGTTGACTATTGGGATTGCGTAATGCGCAATTCCAACTGGGAATGACTACTGGACTAGGGACAAATTTGCCCAATTTCTTGGGCCAAGCAGCCACTGTCCTCTAGAAATGTGTAAAACAGTCACGGAGGCCAGTGCTGGGAAATAATTCACAAATCTCTAGAGGAAGGTGAGCCTTCCTTCTCCAGATTGCAGAATGTGGCCTCGGTGAAGGTAGAGTCCGGGCCAAGGTTGGACCGACTCACCAATAGGAAACTGAAAGCAACTAAGATAGTAAATGCATGGCGACACTAAGTGATAGAAGAAGTGTTTAACAGTGTGTTATCACTTAAGAAGCAATTTCTAAATTGTTCACATCAGTTTGATTGTGAAGGTTAGGTGTGAATCCGAGTTCAGTGTTTCCATGTTTACTTTAGCGTCTAAGTCTTAGGAGTCTTGGTAGCATGGTTAAATAAAGGTCAATAGTCCATTCCCATTCACCACAGTTCCCACAACTTACATAGATTCCCTGTATCAAGTTTGTTTTAAAGGTTCTTATGTGTTACAAAACACTTTAGGTGTTTTCATAGCGCAAGCACAGTTTAGGTGTTTTCGTAGTGCATAACCCATATTTTACACTGGCTGCACAACGAAATCGGGGATTCGTGCAGATCCGTAGAAAATCTCTCAGTTGTCATATCTATCAAAATCCGTTATGTTTGCATCATCGGTTGTCATCTTATACACTTCGCCTATCATGTCCAATCACTTATCCTCATCATTAGAGTCGTTAGGTACCTTGGTATGCTCGGGTGGCAAGTTTCAAGAAAAGCCAAGTATTCACACTCATAATTATGATTGCATTCATTGCATGAGGAACAAATCGGCAAACGTTCAATTTGAATTCCTTGAACATCAAGCGAGGCAGTATTCAAGCAAGGCAACTATTAAGCTAGGCTATGATCAAAGGTTGAGACAATGCCAGTCATTCAAATTTTCATTACGCTGGAGTCTCATGGAGGGGTGTACAGAAAGAAAGGAGCATAAGTCAGGCAGGTGTTTGAGGAACAAACCTAAAGGTTTAGACATTATCTTGAAGAACATAGAAGTTGAACATGCATTCAAGCAAGTTGGCCGTTGGAATTTTTGTGATAAACTACAAGGAGGTCATGCGCAAATCACCAAAGAATTTTCCTTTAATTTCACAGGACTGAATTCAAAAGTTGGGGTGCTTGAATTGCAAATCTCACCAGAGGTAATATCCACAGTCACTAAGATTCCAAGGGGAAAAGAAAGTTGGTTTAAAATTTTCAAATTTGATATGACCCATTGCAAATAATTTCTGAAGCCGGAGTTCATTGATTCAGATTTAAACAAGTCTGTGCCCAGAAATTTTGTCAAGGACTCATATGTCAATTTACTTACCTGCATACAGAGGTACTTTACTTGCGAAGGGAGGTACCATAAGGTGTATTCATATCACTTTAAGCTTTTGTTGCATTTCATAGGAAAGATATCTCTTGATTTACCTTTCTACTTGTTTCGTAGCCTAGGCAAAATGTGTGACAAGGTCCAGCTAAAGAAGTAAGCCTATGAGACCTCATTGTTTCACCATGACTTAGTCAAGTTGATCGTTTTGCATGAACTCTAGAGAATAGATAGGGACTGGTCCATGTTCATGTTTATGTCTAGCTTTAAAAATGAAACTGGCCTCAGTCCTCAAGCTGTGAAAAATTCTCCACGAGCAGTTGGTCATCGTGCAGATACAAGATCCAGGAGATTTGTAAAATTGAAGGCTAGGAAACAGGTAAAGGAGCCCACCAGAACACTGATAATCCAAGACACACCCCAACAGTCCTAGAAAGAGAAAACTCAGATCAAAGAGGGTGTACATGAATCATCTACAGGAAACGTAGTTCAGAGAAGAATGACTAGGAGGCAGTTAGCTAAATAAAAAGGCAAGACAATGGTTACTAAGGAAAGCCCGGTTGCAAAGGGAAACCTGAATGAATTACTGCAAGCTATTGATATTGAAGAATCTCCCTTGGCTCAAGCATATTTGATAGAATTAGGTAAAGACAAGACCAAAGAGATTAAAGCCTCAAAAATCTCAAGTTTGAGGATCAAGTTGCTAAACTTGTCTGTAAGCCAAGAAGACTAATGATGAGGTATTTCAAATAGGTACAGGAGATGCTGCCAAAAGCAGGTGAAGTAGAGGAGATCGAAAAAACTCATGAAAGATCTGTGACTTCATCAAAAACATCATCACACCTGCATAAATAAGATGGAAATAAGATAGTTATCCCTTAGGAGGAATATAGCGTTGAAGAGCTAAAAAAGAAGTTGAGGTTAGAAAATCTCGAAATTGCTAGATTGAAGAAAGCCTTAAGGAAACATGCAATCAAGGAAGCTCATTTTAATAAAACGGAAGCCCTGTGGGAAGACAAAACAATTTCAATACCTGAGGTGGTGGACTGTAATGCCCAATACTATACTTGGAAAGTTCTTGCAATAAAGGAAGCCGAATTCATCAGAAAAGTTAATACGAAACTGAGAGTTGGGATCAGATTCATGAAAAGGCAAATTGAGGATTTGAGGATTCAGCTAGGCCAGCGGGAAAGATTTCCTTAGCTGAGGAAATCACACAGCAAGTAAGGTTAAGTCCCAAATTTTGATGATTTACCTTGTTGCAGTTTTTCTTGAAGAATGATGCATCTGCATTCAGTTTTGAATAGCTTTAGGGTAGTTGAAAAGGACATTCCAATATAAAGAGGCTCAAGACAGTCAAATTTTGGCATTAAAACTGTGTTTTTGTGATTACACAGCAGTTTTGTATCACGCTACAAAACTGCTGTAGCTGCATATTTTGATGAAGTTGACCAATTTTGAGGGACAAAAGGGAAACATTTTTGAAATAAAGTTTTTGAAGAAAGATCATTTACACAATACAAGTATCCAACAAGGGCAAAACGAGAAAAGGAAAAACATATATGAACCATAAGCCATTGGTTATAAAAGTGATCATAACTAGTATTGTTCATAATACTTCAGGCAACATTAAAGAGGTTTCATCTTCATACAAGTGCATGGACAAGGTCTATAGGGCATGAAAAACATGATAGTCCAAAAATGTTTTGTGCTATCAAAGAAGAAAAATAGGGATAATTGATTTCGAATATCCTTGTGGAGGCTAAAAGTAGAAAAACAGGGGCAGTTTCCTACTTTCCAGGAGCAGTTAAGAGATGAGACATTAAGGACCAACAAGCAGTTTCAAACATCCACCAAAGCTAAACTAAAGAAGGCCATCTGTCAGAGAACAAAATTGGATTGTATTTAATGCTACTACCCACACAATGAAGAGTTAGAATCCTAACTATTTTAGCTCTCTAAAACTATTAGTTAGCAGTCAGTTGCATTTATTAGTTAGTTCTAAGTGTTAATAGGTGTCATCATAGGAGGAATTCAAGTTCATCTCATACTGGAGGAGGAATCTCACTTATGTAAAGAGCTCTATATATAACATAAGAGCTGATGTACAAAGGGTTGGAAAATTATTGAGAAAAGCTCTTATATTGTGCTTTGTGTAAAGACTCTATTTTCTAGTAATACAGTATTGGCCTTGCTTCTTAGGAATCAGAAGGAATTCGATGTTCTGAATGTATTGTGTTGTTTTCTTCCTATTATCTACAGTGTTATGAATGTGTGATCACTTAGAAATCACTAACAGTGCTCCAGTTTCCTGCACACATTTGTAAACTGTGTTGGTCCTTTATGTGTTTGGTGTGTTCTACATATGTCGAATTCTGAATGCCCTGACTTATATGCAAAGCTAACTTTACTATCAATACTGAAGCATATCTGACTCCATAAGACCAATGGATACTTTCTAATTTTATTTCAACCTCTTATACTTGTTAATTTTGTTTCATAGAGTTAGCCATCTTATTCATTATCCAAATTTTTAATCTTGTGAGAGAGCCCTCTCAGGTTGGGGAGGCTAAACCTCAGCCTAAAGTAGGTTTGAAATAGTTACTTAAGGTCTACCTGATCACATCAGCCTATCAGGGTCTGATTTTGAGATAACACAGTGCATGCAAAACATGAATGAAATTTTCAACAAACAGATCAACATGCATGTGGTTGAGGCAGTTCATCAGTTGGGCGAACATCCGTGCAAAACAGTTTCATGCATGCGACAATAGTGAGATAGAAACGAAAACTGAAACAGAGCTAGGACAAGCTAGTATACATGTACATGACAGAAAGCATTCAAACAAATCAAGAAGACAATACTCCCACAAGCGAAAACACAAAAAGCGACAGAAGTGCAACACAAGGCATGGAAAGTGGGCTTACCCCAAAACAGCCGAGTTCAATGTGCCAACTACTCCTAGATGTGATGTGGAATGTTAGAGATGTAATTTTTGTGTGAGGAATGAGCTCTACAGCATCTGGTTGATGTGTTTTGATAGCATCAATATTGTGACTTGCATGCCACAAATCTAGGGGAAGCGACACTTGGTGGGAGGTTTCTAAATGGCTCCTTGTATGTAACCTCCAACTGCTAAACATAGATCCTTGAGACAAGGGATGTATTTGCATGCTATCTTAGAAGAAGCAACCTATGCATGCAAGTCTGCTTTGCTCAGTCCCGGAGGGAACTAGTCAACTCAGTTGCACATGCAAGAGGTTGTTCGACTGCTTGAAGGAAATGCACATTTTTGGCTGGGAGCTAGGGTGACTGCCTAGGAGATTTGCACAATTTATAGGTAGAGAAACTGACTGCTACCCACATTTGTGCAAATTTTGGATTGAGCAACCTTGTTGGGAAATTTGTGCGAATCCCGCTGGGAGTGTTGGTAGGCAGTATTGCGCAATCTTGGAGCCTAGCAAGCTTCCAGAGAGGATTGCACAATTTATGGAGGGAAGGTTGGTTGCCCTCCAGAAATGTGCAATTTTCAAGGGAAATTTGCTTAACCTATAGCTGGACCAAGTGCAGGTGAACAACCTAGGAGGAAAATGGATCAAGCTATGACTGATAGGTTGCCTTTGTGCAAGAAAGACACTAAATCTTGTGGACTCGATGAAGCAAGGCAAGCTGTTGTGAAGGTTGGAAGGGAGGCTCCAAAACAAGGATAAGGAAAAAATTTGCAGGGTGGTTGTAGCTGCTACAACACACCTTCAATCAACTCTTCCACAAATGGAACATTAAGATGCAATTCCATGTCACATAAATTTTTAATCCCATCCTATGGGTCTGCATTATCATGTTGTTGAAAACAATAATTATCAAAAACATTTGTAATATTCTTTTCCTTAATCACTGACCCAGAAGATAAAAAAACAGTTATAAAATTCTCATCCTCCCATGTGTAAGCTTTAGCGGGTAAGTTCTTCCACTTGATGAGATACTATGAAATTGATTGATTTCGTAGTTGTTGATTTCTTGATTCTTTGACTTCTTCATGTTCCAATATTATTTTTCCTTCCTCTTCAAGTTCTACAAATTTTTTTTGAACTGGCAACTTGTCACCTATAACTTTCTTTAAGGATGAAACATGGAAAATTGGGTGCACACAGGAAGCTCTAGGAAGCTCCAATTTGTATGCCATAGTACCAATCTTTTGTAACACCTTGCAGGGACCATAATAATTTGGTGATAATTTATTATCTTTCTTAGCTTTCTTGAGGGACATTTGTTTGTATGGTTGTAGCCATAGAAATACCCAGTGACCTACATCAAAACTTCTTCCACTGTGATGTTGATCTACTTGTTATTTCATTCTATTTTGCGTCAAAGTGAAGTTATCTTTAAGAGTTAGAGAACTTGTTGTTGATGCTCTATGTGATTTTCAACATCTTGAACCTTATGATTTTCTCTTAAATATGGTGTGATGGATGGTGGATGATATCCATAAAGTGCCATAAATGGGATCAGTTTTGCTGTAGCATGGAAGGAAGTGTTATACGACCATTCAGCTAGAGGCAACCATTTGACCCATTGTGTTTGTTATGAAATACAAAGCAACAAAGATATCCTTCCAAACATTTGTTCACTATCTCAATTTTCCCATCAGTTTGAGGATGATAAGATGAGTAATGAGCTAGCTGAGTACCCAAACAAGAAAATAATTATGTCCAAAAATTTCCAGTGAAAATGGATCTTTGTCGCTTACAATAATCTTTGGGTTTCCATGTATCTTTTGAATTGTTTCCATAAATGTTGTTAGAGGTGATGCTATTGTCCCATAATTCTTAACAAAATTGATATAATACCCTATCAACCCAAGAAATCCTCACAGATGCTTTATGGATGTGGGGATTTTCCATTCCTTAATGGATTTAATTTTTCTAGGGTCTACCCTTAACACCTTCATGAGATACAATATGACCCAAATATTCCACCTCTTGTACTCCAAAGAAACATTTGGAGGTTTTTTTATATAATTGTTTCTCCTCCAATAGTTTGAGCACTCTATCAACGTGTTGAACATGATCCTTCCAAGACTTATTGTAGATTAGTATATCATCAAAAAATACTAACACAAATTTTCTAAGGAAGGGCTTGAAAATGGAATTCATCAAACCTTGAGATGTAGAAGGTGAATCAGTAAGGCCAAAAGGCATCACCAAAAATTGATAATGACCCTCTTGAGTTCTAAATAATTTTTTCAGAATGTCTTCAGTCTTCATTCCAATTTGATAATATCCTGAACGAAGGTCCAACTTCGTGAAGTGAATTGCTCCATGCAATTCATCCAATAATTCATCAATCACAGGAATGGGAAATTTATCTTTAATAATGAGCCTGTTGAGTTCCCTATAATACAGACACATGTGCCACGATCCATCCTTCTTGTGCACCAATACTAATAGAGCAGAGAAAGAACTTTGACTAGGTTGAATTATACCATCCTTTAGCATTTCTACAACCATAGATTCAATTTCACTCTTTGGGGCATATGAATATCTGTAAGGCCTAATGTTTCAAGGAACACTTCCTAGAATCAAATGAATAGCATGATCATGATCAAAAATAGGTGGGAGGCCTTTGGGAGGCTCAAATATCTTGGAATGATGATCCAAGAGTTTTTAGAGATCTTGAGAAATAGATGATTTCAACGTGGGAACCTCTAGCAAACATAATTGTGCAGTTTCTTGGTTTCCCTATGATAACCCTTAATTCAAATTCCTTTCCTTCTAAAAAAGATTCAAGAAAAGTTATTGAAAATTAAAATCTATCGTACCTAAATATTGTAGCGATTGCACTCCTAGTACAACATCAACACCATCCATTGGAATGGAAATCATTAGACTATTCAAAACATATTATCCCATGTAGAGCTTGATATTATGGCACTTTCTAGAGAAATTTATGGTTCTTCCATTTGCAACCATCACTTGACACTCTGGTGTTGGATATAGGAAGCGATTCAATTTCTTTGCTATCTTACAATAAATACAATTATGGGTACTTCCCAAATCAATCAAAACTATTACATTTTTCTTCTTGATATGTCCTTCTATATTGATACTTTGAGGAGTGGTTATTCCAACCAATGCATTACAAGATATGGTCGGATTCATTTCTTCTTTCCCTAGGATTTGTTCTTGGTGTGTATCCTCTTCTTTTGATGTTCGTTGTCCCTTTTCTTCTTCCTCTTCAAAATATATGTAAAATAATTTCTTCTTAGTACACTTATGATCTTTAGTGTATTTGATATCACAACTATAACAAATCCCTTTTGCTCTTTTTTCTTCCAATTGTTGTGGTGTCAATCTTGCAGGTTGTGGAAGGCTAGGAGAAAAAACCCTTCCATCTTTATAGTTGTTATTGGTAGGCTTCCTTGTTGCCATAATTTTGCTTTCAATATTTCTTGCCAACCTGAATGCCTTCAACAATGAATCAAGTTCCCAAAGGTGAAGCTCGTGTTGGATGTTATCTTTTAATGTCCCTATGAACACATCAATCCTATGCTCCTCTGGAATATCTTTTACCCTTATACTCAATTTTTGGAAGTCCTCAATATGCTCCATCATTGAACCTTTTGTTTGATATTTATCAATTGGCTAAAAAAGGTGTTTCTTTTTGTATCCTCATAATGTGTTATCATTTCTTTCGTAAAAATTTCCCAAGTGACAATTTTTTTACAAGAGAAAAGCCATTGATACCATACAAACTGATTGGATTCTAAATATAAAGTCGCAATGCATACCTTTTTTTTTTTTTTTCACATTATCGAGTTCAAAATATTGCTCCATTTGTAGTATCCATGTTATGGGATCCTTTCATCATATCGATATTTGGAACATGGTGGATCTTCAATCCAAAGTTATATTCGATGAAATCATGACTAACATTCATTTTGTTCTCATCATGAGTTTCCTCTACTATGTTTTCGCCATTAAGAAGCATTTCTTGTAGCAACTTTGCCAAACCTCAGTTCAAACCTTCCATGTATTTCTTCAAATCTTCAATGTTTGCTTCTAAACCATCCATCTTAGCTTCCACACCATCCATCTTAGCTTCCATGTCATTCTTTAAACCATCCATCTTAGCTTCCATGTCTTTATTTAAACCATCCTTCTTAGCTTCTGCTACTTTTTGTAGGAGTGAAATTTGTTGCACTTGGTCTTATAATTTTGATATATCATGTTGCCTTTCTTCCTCTTCTTCATGAGTCATGATAGACATTTTAGGTTTCTTACTAGGTGTTTCCATTTTCTTTCCTCGAGGCATCAATTAATGATAATTATGCTTCACTATGTCCTTTGAATTCCTTCAAACTAATTTTTCAAACCAAATGTATATAAAAATTTAAAAATACTACACACCATTTTTTTCTTTGTAGGAGCTCGATATTGAATTTTTTCTATCTCTGTAATTTTGGATCTCCAAGGTCTGAAATTTATTTCTATCATATCACTCTAAGTCCTCCTTCCAAACCTGCAAGTCTGATCAAGATTTGATTCTCCAAGAAAGAGTTATTCCAAATATCCCAGAATGACCTGACTATCGACTGTTTCAATAGAGCGAACTTGTACAAAGTGCCACATGTCACTGTTTTGACCTTCATACCTGAAACCAATACACAGAAAACAAAATTTCATCATATTTCTGCACCCTTTTACGAAATTTCAATCTGATTCCCAGAGAGAAAGTTACGATGATTTTCCCCAGGTCACCTATTTGAGATATAATTTAGGAGCCTGCAAAAACCATAACTTCCTTGGATCATATGTCTGAAAATATAGTGAGAAAAGATCAGAAATTTGTGCCCAAGGTTCATCAAGAGCTGGGATCAAATGGGTTATAATTTTATCTTCTGAAACATCGTAGAAACAAACTTATAACGAAACAACCATGATGTCTAGCTTGAAGCAACAAAAGCCTAGAATCCAAAGCTCTGATACTAATTGTTATTCAACCAAATCACAAAATAGAAGAAAAGATAGATCAAGGACTTGAAAATCAGCCGCTTCGAGGGGGGAAATTCCTTTACATTACATAAATGAACAATTCTTGGATGATACAAATTACAAGACCTCCTTTCTATATATAGGATTCTAAGGGATCACAATATAGTCAAAGCCGACATAACAATAATAATGTAAGTGCACAACAATAACAATAGTGGGATTCTATGGGGCACAATAATAACAATATGGGGGCAACATGGGAACAACAATAACAATAAGGGGATACAATGACAATAATAATAAGGGAATACACTAGTATTATAGGGACCTAACAGAATGTATATTTCCTTATGTTGTTTGAAAGAGTTCTCATACTCTTGATCATGAAAAGATGAACAAGGTTGCTACAAATTATCATCAAATTTAGAAGCTAAATCATAAATTTCATCATTAAAGTCTTGCTTTATTTCATTTTCATCCAAGAGAGAAAACAATTTTTCTTCTTGGTGATGAAGAGGGTTCTCGTGCAAAGATTCAAGGATCTCTTCATCCATAAACTCTTCATCACCATAAGAATTTTCCAACTTTTGAATGAAATCCTCAAAATGTTCACAACAGTTTTCAACCAAACACAAAGAAGTATGAGATTCTCTGAATTTTTCCAAAAATGTTGAATGAAATTTTTTAAGTGAATAAATACCAGCAAATGGTAGTCCCTCATACCAAGATCTCTCTTTTACTTCCAAGCTAGCCATGAACATCTTCATAAGACAATATTCATGAAAATAAACCTTTAGCTTATGCACATGCATGTGAAATTTAACCAAGTGAAGACCAACATCTTCTCCCTTTCCATCTCTGAATATTGGGAGGTAAGTTGACCAATCAACATGATGCATGGAATTCAGAAAACCATGAATATGAGATATATTCATAGGTGCATACCTAAAATTCATTCTTGCAGAACCCATTTTGAAAACAATCAACAACAATTTTTTTAATTACTAACCCTTGACTAGTGGAGTCACTGTGAAATTTCAATTTGCTGGGTATTTTGAACTCGGAGTCACGAAGTGAATGATTCAGCCTATCAGATGTTTGTTTGTTGTTCACCATCAATAGGAATATCTGAACAATGATGATCTTCCCCAGGGAATATGAAAACATTCCTTCGCCGGCAACAACGCCAAAATGTTAACACTCCAAGATTTCCTCGGCTAGGGGAGAAAACTCCAAAGGTAACCTACAAACCACTTTAAAGTTAAGAATCTAGCCATTCTAGACTCATAGGGGGATCCATATTGAATAATTAATCTATGAAAGGATTTATTTTCTATTTAGGAATAGTGGTTAGATATTTGGTGAATTTCAGTTTTATGAAAATGGCGGCAGAGTTGAGGAGAAAGTGTCCATTGGGCAAGGAGTCTATACAATCTGGAAAATAGATAAGATGATCAATAGATGGTGAATGAAGAATTAGGTGTCAAAGGCACGGTAGATAACATTCTTTTAGTGATAAATTTTCATTTCACGATGGTAGAAAAATAAAGAATACTATTTGTCACAACAGAGCATTGACTTCAACATGAATTCTAATGTGGTTTTATAGGAATACAAATGAAGTATTTAGCTATCACAATTGAGAGCATATAGAATGAATTCTAAATCATACCTTTCAATCAAATATTAAAGAGTAACATTTAAAATTGTGAGTTGAGAAAGAAAACATACACATAAAAGATAAACATAGACTTTAGAACACTATCACATGAATCTTTGGCACTAATTTTTTTTTACTTCTGTATTAAACATCTTCTATTGAAACATAGAGACTAAAGTACAATACACCAAGACCTTTATCTCTCCCTCCTTAATCCGGATCCCAAAACCCCCTCTTCTAGCCATCAAATATATACAAAATACATCATCTAAGCCTAAGGAGGTCGAAATCCTTCCTTTTGCAAATATAGGAAGAAGTTACAATGCTTTAGGGATAAAATAGTTGCAAAATTTATCCATATCCTACTATCTAGGGTTTGGCTTTTTACTAACTAAAAATGTGATAAATGAAGATCTAATCATGGTATATGATATAAAATCCTCAAACTTCATTATAAAAATATGTTTGAGGTCAACCATGCCAATTTGGATGTCCACCAAGTCGAATTTCAAAAATTTCTAGAACCCTGTCATCAATTCTGGCCTTGCGAAATTATGAAAAATGGGTCTCAAAGTGACACCTATACCTCTAAGACAATAATTTGTGTGTAAAAAATGAGATATTTTTTTTTGAATATGTTTTTGATAAAAACCTCTCTTGGTTTTCAAAACATCACTTCCAGCTGTTAGGAAAATGCGCCAAGAAAACTTGCTAAAACAGGAGAAGTTCCCTAACAGAAACAAAGTGTTTAATTTTTTTTTAAATAAGCCTCTAAGATGATTGAATATATCCCAAACAATAAAGTGTATTAAAAAATGGAGTGAGCTTATTGTTTTTTGGTATGTTATGAACATAAACCTCCTTAATTTTTCAAAACTACTTTCCCATTTATGTAGAATCCAATTTTGAAGTGGGTCGCTAAATGTAGCAGATTCGCTCTATTTTTGCCTCCTTCAGAAAAAATGCAGCACAGAAGCACAAATCTCCTCTGTTTTGGATTTAAATCACTTTCCTTGAATTTTTCTAATGTGGAAATACATGTTTATGTTTTCACATGCTCTGTAGGTGTTGGTGAAGGCTCAAGAAGTGATGAAAACTCCCTTCACAACCTCAAAATGTGAACTAGGAAGAAGTGCAATGAAAGTATTCCAACCTTGTATAAGCTTACTATGAAGCCCTGATGATATGGCATAATGGGAAATTATGAAAATGGCCTGAATAATGCTAATATGTGCTTGGATACCTGTGCCAACTCCCTTCCAGCAATGAGTTCCCATGCTTCTTCAATAGGAAGTGTTACATCTCCATGTGATGCAGATGTACTTTTATTCTCTTTGAAATACTTCATTTTTCTAATTGCTAGCTCCCATAATGAAACCTTTTGATGACCATAATGGATGACAAGACTCCCTTTTTCATAATGATGACTGAGATAATGATGAACATCATATGCATATTCTAGACTATGAATTAGAATTTTAGCTCTCAAAGTATGCATTTTTATGATTCTATGACCTAAATGATGACCAACATATTCAATTGATGACTTATAATAAGAAATGATGACAATGACCATGATGGATGATTTGTGACCTTCAATAAGTAGAGGGAGTAGCAATGACACCTTGACAATGACTTAGAACCATTTTACAATCAAGAGACATGTCAAATTTAATTTGAAAATATTATAATTTGACATAAGACTCAAACAACAGTAAAAAGAGTAGTTTTGATCACTATGACTATAGGACTCTAACACATTCCATTTTTACTATATCTGCCTTATTCAAGTACAACTTTCACATAACCATGTCCATTTTCACATATTTCATCTGTTTCTCATTGTATGTATCGATCTAACCATTGGTTTCTAGTTTGGTTTTTCCTATTTCTACTGTGATCTATAGTTGTTTGACCAAACTGGTGTATTGTACAGGGAACTTGCTTGTTTTGTGTTGAGGTTACTTGTCATTCAAAAAAAAACCAAGAAGCTTATCTAGTTCTGGACCTAAATCAATAGTTCGTTAAAGCCACAAAAACTATGATATTGAAGAACCTAAAGAGGTAGTTGGTTAGCCGGGAAATTGTCTGAGAAGGTTAAGGTGGAAGGATGTAGTAATCAATTGCAAGTTCTTCTTCATGCAAATTTACTCAAATATTCTCTCTGAACAAAATAAGATATGATTTTTCTTTCTCTTTCGGTAGCTTTCATGTGCTTCTTGTATGAGTATGTTCTAGAATGCATTGTGCAAGGAATTGTAATTTTTAAGTAGGAACTGAATTTGGGCACCATCGATGAGCACATGGGGTGTGTAGTAGATTCAATTTTCAAGTGAGATTTTTTTTGTCATGGAACCTAGAATTATAATTGCACTATTTTTATTTAAATAATAAGCTATTGGATCATAGCTTATGAACCTTAGATGTAGACAAGGACAAATTTGACTGATTTGTTTAGGGGATAAATGATTGTTGCAATTTCCATCTCTATTGATATCATGCAAGAAAAAATACTTGCTTGAGACTTATATTACAAGGTTCCATTGTCAATTTTATATTGTCCTTTAAACCTACTTGGCATTATACGAAGGCTGGGTTTCAATTTAGGTGAGGAGGATATGGAATATTCCATGTATGTAGGAGATACTGAAAGTGTCGTTAATTCATGGAAAGTAAGTAATTTCCATACTAGATATAAGGATTTAGATGATTTCCGAGGGAAGGTACCACTGTTGTTGGCTTAAGCGAATTCAATTCTTACTGTGAGTAATTAGGTTTGCAAATTATGTCTGGAAATCAGATTTCATAGATTTGATTCGCTATACTAATCAGACTCAATCCCCATATAAACTCCATCCCACAGTAGATTAATTGGCATCTATAGTATCATTTGCACATAGTAAGGTCCCCAATGTAACTTTTAGAAATTGTAATGTCACCCCTTATAGCTCCAATGAAAATTGTGTTAATTGTATTATTTTGAGTTAACCAATTTGTAGTGCACATACCTTCTCACTTCCAACTGGAATAACAAGAAGTCCAATAGCTACATTTCATGTAACTAAGTATGTACAAACCCAACATCAGCTATTTGCATAGTTTTTTTTCTTCTACTATTAGAGTTGCATTTTCATGTTAAACCCTCCTGGACATCCAAGTGAAGGAGAAACTTTGGTTATACAACATTGCCTTGAGTATGTAGGGATCTTCTGGTTATGCTCTTGTATTTACAGCCAAAAAAGGTTTACCCTTTTTGTTCCCTTTAAAATAAATTTTCTACTATGGAACTCATGTCCTTATTTCTATTGTAGACTAGTGGGTTGATCTAGATTTTTATTACACACCAATGCTTTTGAAGTGAGAAAAATTCCTTTTAAAAGTTGTTCATTTGATATTTCATTTAGTATACTAGGTTGATCATGAAGGGTTGTAAGATCAAAGGAAAGGCAAGTCTAGGTGCATCATCTATTTGATTTTGGTATAACAGGACACCTCAAATGTATCCTTCTTAAATAGATAAAGAAAGCACGTCTTCAAGAAAGAGAAATTGTGTCTCTCTTATGATGTTTGTTTTATCCAGTATTTCTAACATTAAGAAAATAGCGATGATTCTAGGTTTAAATTTGACCAATATTTTCTTTATTTAATTGTTAACCATCAATTTAATATCCAATGTTTCTAACATGAGTAAGTAGCCATGATTTTGCATTTAAATTTAACTCGTATTTTTTTTATTGTCAATTTAATAGGAGGATAAAAAATATACCTATATATAGTATAACTATATGGGTCCGGAGTATATCTAAAACTGCTTATGTTTGGCTAAGAGTTCATCTTGGCATGTCTTCCTCGGACATAACAAAATACATTAGCATCCCAAATACTGGAGGCATTTAGTAGGAGTGGAAACCTACCCCTTATAGACCACCAACAAGGAAATTCCAAGTGGCATGGTTTTCCTTGAATAACAATGATTATTCAACCTGTGTTTGGGTATAGTAGCTATTGATGGTTATCCCCACTATTGGTTTGACAATTTTGTTATGATATGTTGTCTCACTTTTTAATATATATATAT
>APFE030598496.1:370045-389995 GCA_000404065.3 Pinus taeda
TTATGGAAATGAAAAAGTTTTATTAATGTGATAATACTGATTCACCCCCCCCTCTCAGTATTATTTCCAACAATTGTGTTGCATTATGCGTAAGGATATGTATTGTGTTGTACATCGAGTGTAGGTGTATGCATTATGTTGAGGTTTACACCAGATGTAGGAGTATGTATTGTGTTGTGTTGTACATTGGGTGTAGGTGTATGCATTGTATGTCAGGTATAGGTGCATGTATTTCATGGCATTGTATGTCGTGTGTGGTTATATGTGTGTGATTTACACTATGGTGTATGTGGACATGGTTGAGGAGAAGGAACTTGATGTTTTTTAGGTGTGGAAACCGATCTGGTGTGCATACATAAAAAAGACAAAGGCAGAATCTAAGGGTTGATTAAAGGATAAGTATCAATATTTTATTTCAGTTTTATTATGAATGTGAATTATGATTCTAATCTATGATTCTGGTTTATGATGGTTACAAGTGATTTATGATTTTCATCTACGATGGTTATATTTTAAGCTAACCTAATGTGATATATTTATACATGATGATTTGGTCAAAGATGCTAGTTTGACTTGTTGTGGCAGGAAGTAAATAGGATTGCAAGTCTACCTTGTTAACAGGCCATTAATGAGGTATGATTTGAAGTTATTTCAATTTATTTTGAATCTAATGGAAGCTATATGCTTCGTATAGGAAACATGGAAAGGCCTGGTTGGGTGGTTGAAATCAGCTACAACAATTAGAAACAAGAAAAGGAATTAGAATAGGCAACAATATGTTGATAAATTATTTCAAAAGCACGGCCATTGTGGGACACTGGTACCCAATAGTGTCCATTGATTGTCATGAACATGATATGACCAATATGATGGTTTTGAGGCAGGTATATGCCTTGGTTGTTGACCTTCTGATGCAAGGATGCATTTCCAAGGGATAGATCGCCTGGGATAGCAGATGTAGGGGAACTTTAAAGGTGAATGACTGCACAAAAGGGGGTGACCAGATTTCCTGAGGGACTATGTAGCAGAGAAGGGAAGGTCAGGGAAATGTTTTTTCTGGTCATTAGAATTGCCAGATAGAATCAGATGCACATTGGGAGTGTGCCCTAGAACAATGAGTTGGTAATTGTTCACTAAGTGGACAAGTGGTGCAAGATTGCAGCACTATACATTAGATGCAGTTTGACTGTGGAAGTGGATTTTTGACTTCCTAGGAAGGGGGTGAATCTTGGTACTACTATTAGGGTGGAGGTGTGAGCCTCTGAATTTCCTTGTTGATTGATACAGGCATGGTATCCTTTTATTTGTTGTTTTAGAAAATGTGCATATGTATATATGTGGTTAGTGTAAAGACTATAATGAGCTATGCTATAAAGCTCCAGTAAGCGGTATGGTTGTTATCTGGTCATGTTGTCATGATGCTCTGATTTTGACCAGGTATTTCATTGTAAACACTAAAACGAGCTAATTTATAAAGCTCCATGGGCATTATGTTTTATTTTATGTGGTTTGGCTGAGGTCTTTGTGTGGTTTAACACCGAGGATAGTGTTCCCCAAGGAGGATGGTTTTGTAACATCCCTCGTTAAAATTTCATGTAATAAAAGTTAATCAAGGAAAAATAAGACCACATTTAAGGGACACTTATTCCGAGTTGAATTTTGTGAAAATATATCTTATTGGGCATCACTAGTGTGCTTATGGCTAAATGAAATTGGAAAAGGCAAAGGAAAAGGCTTTGGAAAGGTAAAGTGGCATTTTGGCACATTTTTTAGTGAAAATAAGGGAAATTAGGAGAAAAGAGAGGTGAAAGGTCACATGTTGCATGGGAGGAGGAAAATGAAGGAAAATAATGGAAATTGAAGAAATTAGAGGCCTCATTGATAAAAAGGCTTCTCGGGATCAATGGGCAGGCTTGACTAGTAAAGCTTGGTCAATTTAGGTTTGGTTAGTGTAAGCTTGGTTATTTTAACCTTTGTTCAGTTCAATTTTGGAGTTCTTTCATTATTCTCTCTCTCTCTCTCTCTCTCTCTCTCTTGGACACCTAGAGTTTTCTTGGAGCACTCTAGATTTTGAGAAAGGAAGGAAAAGAAAGAAAAGGATAGGAAGGAAATAAAGGATCAATCAAGGAAGAATAGGATCAAGTAGCTTCAGTAGGAATACTTGTAGGTAACATATTGCATGTGTAATTTCCTAGTTGTTTTCTACATAGTTGTTTTTTACATGCATGGATTTACATGTTGGTGTGCGGTCCTCCTGCAGTTGGTGGCATGGTTATGTTAGGTTATGAAAGTGGCTTTTAGCCTATCCTTGCCCTTTTCTAGATTCTATGGTGTGTTGGGATGTTAATCTCAGTTTTTAGCTTTGGAATTGCCGGATTGATTTAGAAATCCAGGGTGGAGGTGGTCTCAAGGTTCATTCCCAAAGGCCTATGAATCCCTTTATTAGTTTTGGTGAGATACATGGCAAAGTCCGAGGGAGGTGTCTTAGATTAGGGCCTACCAATCTAGGATTGGATTGTGATAGAGCCTGAGAGACAGGTAGATGGAGAATTCCTCAAGGATAGTGATGGATTATGGATGGAATTCCATTTTTGGTTAGATTTTGTGATCGAAGCACTAGTTTTGGTGTGATCATGATTTGGTGACAGAGGAGGTGGTGTAGCCTTTGGATTCCCTTGGTTGTTTTTAGATTGGTTTATCCATGAGATCCCACATTCATGCTTCGAATTTGGCATGGGGGTGACTCGCTCAAAGAAATATTTAGTTCAGCCATGTCTATAGTCGAGTGGTACGTGGAAGTGCCAAACCTAGTTAGATTTGCCTTTGTCTAATAAAAGCTAAGTTATCTTGCTTTTTTACTTATTTATATGTAGATTTAATGGTCATTATATCAATATTATTTTCATGGTTTTATGTTGGTTATAAGGATGGTTAAGTGACTAGCTGAAGTCATGTTTATTTCATGTATTTACTTGTAAGTGTTAAAATGATGGATGCAATACCTAATTGATGTCATAAAATTTTAGAGAAGGTAGTGATCCTTCTTGTCATGTCCCATAATAGTTTTTAGTCATTCATGCTTTGTCATGTATCCTAGACTTGTAGATTTCATTTATGCCAAGTGTTTAAAAGAATGTCAGTCCCAGTTGGGGATGGCCAGGCGTAGTCCTACAGATATTTTTTGGTTTATTAATCTTGTCATCATGGGTTTAATGGATTCTAAAAGTTACAAGAAGTTCTCGGAAGTGGTCGGAATTATGGGCTTGAAAAGTGCCTTAATTCCTGCGGACTTTGGCACAGATCTGCTGGAAATAGTGTGGGAGCATCCAAAGCTTTCTAGATGTTGGAATTCCCATAGAATGGGAGCGTATAGAGGTTTAATAGCATGGTACCTAGGGGCAGGATACTTTAGTGGTTAAGATGGCTCCTAGGAGTGATGTTGGTGATGTGGAAGGTATGTTTGATGTGTTTCCGTCAATTGCACTTCCTTAAGGTCACCTAGGAGGTTGAATCATATCACAGTAGCCCATCGTCGCATGTTTACCCCAATTTTCGAGTTACTTGGGTAGATATGGGAGGAAGGTATTACACTTGCAATCTGGTCAGAACCTTCTCTAACACCAGTGATCTAAAAATCGATTGTCCTATGACACTTTGGAAGTTTTGATACATTTGGGTCTTCAAATGGTCACTTAGATTGTAACTTATTCAAAAGTAAATACTTAAATTTTCAATGAACTTAAATATGGATCATAATCGTATAAAATCCAACATGATGAAAATGAGGAAGAGAACAACCAAGTGATAATGGAGTTTGTCCAGTGTGAACTATATCTCTAGGCCCTGCTCCAATGTCTAGGCTACTTTATTGATTTCAAAAACAAAAAAAGTACATTACAAATCTTCTAATGAAAACAGGAACTACAATGCATTATGCAACACTAGTTTTATAAACAATTCATGCACTAGGGCCTTTTCCAAAAAACAGGGATAATGGATGGACACTCCGAGTCATTTACCTAGTTTAACTATAAGTTTGTCTTCAAGTGCATTGAATAAACTATAATAAAGTGACCTGATTTTTTCATGAATAGTAGTTAATCAAATAAATATGGAAAGAAAATTAAAAATAATTATAAACAACAAATTTATGAAAAAATATGAACACCTAAAAGCAAAGAATTGAAAATATGAACAACATGGATAAAATCTCATGAAAGGAAATGTTTTCTTACATGAGTATAAAAGTAAAAAATGTGAAAATGTGTACTATAATATACAATAATGCATGAAAAATGGAAGGAAGTACATAGACTGAGGTTGTGGGGGGCCTCCACGCCTTAACTTGCACACCGAGATCTACCAACAATGGAAAATCACAAAGGTTGTATGTATTGCCAAAATGGAATTTCAAATCAAAGATTCAAGCCTAAATTTTTTGAATACTAAGCTGAAAAAATAATAGTTATGTTTATAATTCAAAAGAAAATTTGCAAGCTTAATTTGACTTGCTTTTGTACACAAAAGAATGAAATAAACTACTAAAAGCCCTCTTTGTTTCCAATAATAAAATAATTTGAAATTGTACACAAATGAATTCAACATTCCACTTGGCGTAGATCATGCAAAATATATCACTCGAGCAAATCTGGGCATATTTTGTTATTTGATTTGTATTTTTGCAAAAAAATAGGCACATTAACCGTGCATTGGTTTTCCCTCTCTGTATGATTTGTTACTAAATCAAAGGGTATTTCACCATCCCGAGATATGGTGGAAAAAACATATATCTTAGTTTTCATAGGAATTCTACAAATGAAATGAATCATACAAAGGAAGTGGAACTGGAGGAGGAGCGATGGCTATTAGGGCTAGTTTGTAGGGATACAACGAGAAGGAAAATGGCTAGTAGGTAATATTGTACGTATAGTAGTTTTTTCCAAGGACCAGCCATCACATGGGCCATACCAAGCAACAAAATAATCCACTTAGGGAAAGGATCCACTTGGAAAGAGAGTAAAGAGGATGTATGATTTCGAACGAAGGGTTTACAATAGTTTTTTTTTGTTTTATTAGTTCTCTTCCTCACTTGCATGTGCTTGGCTCAAGAGCTTAACATCGAGAGTTTTTACAGTTGTGTTTTCACCTTTCAGACAAAGACAACAGGAATGGTCAACTCTCAAGACTGTGTTGACCTGGAGCCCGAACCAAAAGATATTATTTCAGTTTGGCATTTAGAGCTTACTCAAGAAAACCTAGCAAAGGTGATTTGTCCAGGTAGATCTCTAGCTAAAAAACTAAGAGAAACAATGATAGACTAGAGATTCACGTGACAATGGCAGAATCAGTGGGTCACACTGCATAACAGTTGGCAGAGAATCAGAAAAGTAAATAAAACCCTTTATATTTCCCTGTATCTTGTCTATTTTCAGGAGGGTTGGAGGACATCATCATCAACAATGGAATTCAGTGAAATGAGGGTTTAAAATCATGTATGGTTACAAATCTGGGGAAAAATGAAGCTAGTAGGAGGAAAGGCTGAATAGATCTATTGAATGCAAAGATTCCATTGAGTCATAAGGTTAGTGAGGCAACTAATCTCTATGAAAACTTCAAGTTGGACGAGGTGACAGGAGAGGTCTCGCTCCATGGTTTTCACGCACATTCCGAAGGGATATCAGAAGTCTCACTTGAGTTCGTGGGGCAAAAAAGGGTGGGAAGTCCCTCACCTAGATCACTTCCACTTGAAGATGAAGGGTTTTAGGGTTTCGTACCCAAGAGGTGGGGGAACGACTCTAGTTTTCAGACCCAGGAGAGGCGGGGAAACTTATAGCTACTAGGATATTACTAGTTGGAAATGAGTAGCAGATGAGAGGTCAGGGCATCTCACTGATGAAGGGATTGATGAGAGGGAGGGTCATTCATTTTCAGGAGGAGTAGGGAAGGATCGAAACACTAGGGCAAAGAGGAAGAAATGGAAGCCTCGGCGTCAACATCGAGCTTAACAAGGTCACAGAAGCCTTGAAATTAACACTAGAAGGAAGAGAAAAAGATAAAAACTACTCAAAAAACTACATTTTAGAATGGATAGCTAAGGCATGGAGGAAGGTACCAGATCATCAGGTTGAAGTGACCATATTAGCTAGGTTTTGGTTTATGATCAAATTTTGTAAAGGTGAGATGTTAGAATGGGTTATGAAGTGAAACTGGTGTTTGAGGAGAGCGCTAATCCTTTTTAAGAGGTGGAGCACTTTTTTCAATGCATAGAGAGAAAATGTACAAAGGTTCTAGTATATTTTCATTTACCGGACCTCCCTCTGCATCTCTAGACAGAGGATGTCTTCGGAGGGATGGGTAATACTTTGGATTCTCTCCTCAAGGTAGATATCTCTTTCATGGTAATAAGGAATAGGAGTTTGGCTGACATATTGGTAATACTAGACCAAAGGAAGGGCTTGATAGAGAAAATTAATCTCCAACATTAAAATTACTCTTACACTTAGCTCATTGACTATGAGAAGCTACCGTACTGATGTCACAAATTCCATAAATATGGACATTTAGCATGGGATACACCTCTGGGCTTCAGAACGTGAATAAGACATAGAGGCGACCCAAGGTTAAAGGATTTGCCTCAGGATGAATAGGAGGAAATGGTAAAGGAAGAGGAATTGGGAAATCATTAGGAGGGTGATAAAGTGTCGATGGAAACATAAGATGATCAAAGTATGCAGCTAGAGACTCAGGTTGTGTAGATAAACTCCAGGAGATCATTCGGGAGGATCAATAGGAGATGGTTACAATCAACCCTGTTCCTCACTCGATGGATACTGTTTCTCTCCCCCTCTCCTCGTTAAATGAAGCTCTTCAATCTTTTCTCAATATGTTCCTGAGACCTAGTCCTTCTAGACCTGACCCATTAGTTGACTCGTTTGTTGGATATGTGCCTTTTGCCTCAGACAGTATTAAAACATCTATCCTAGCTATTAAAATAGACTTCCCCCTCTCTGATGGCCCTATGCCTTTTTCTTCCCCTGTGAACCCTGTTGAAAAATCCAACTATAACCTCCACCCCTAGGAAAAGAAGGATATCCCTTTGGAAGCTATAGGAGGTTTTGGAGACATATAGGCTCTCACTCTATTGCAGAAGACCTGAGGCAAGAAGTCTAATCTATGAAAGGCTGAACTATTATAAAAATTGACATTTTTTATGGGAAACAATTATCTTTAAAATGGGTGCTTAGAGCAGCAGAGGCCCTGGCCAAGGTTTCCAAATGATTGTGTTGTCCTTCAATTATCATTGTTTTTCTAGAACCCACAAGAAGCTAGCTTTAAAAGCTTTATTTCTTAATTATTTTCTTGATGTTATTATGCTTCAAGAAACTCTTGGACTTGGTGAGGATGTAAAAAAATCCATTAGCAAAATGATGTCGAGCTTGTCAATTTTTACTGTTGATGCTAAAGGAATATCTGGGGGATTGGCTCTTGGATTCAAATATAGTAGTGTGAAGATACTAAAATCATGAATATCATAACTAGTTCTAGGGGTTGAGGTCTATTCACAAGAACCCTTCTCAAAATTGACGCTCATTAACATCTATGGGCCGTATTAGGATAGATTTCTATTCTGGAATAATATTTTTTCCAAATCCTTTATGAAAAATCCCAATTTGGTTATGGGGGGAGGCTTCAATTTTTATTTGGGATTATCTGAGACATAGGGTTGAGTAGCCCAAGCTGGCCCGTTGGCATTTTTCTTCATGAATAAAATTCATTAAGGAAAGCTTATATACGTAAATCTATTAAGATCAAGGCGTACTTGGAGGAATAGGAAAATGGGGGAAGCCAGGGTAGTGAAGAGATTGGATCAATTTCTTCTAAAAGTGGAAATGGCCACTAAAATTCCTTTCTTCAAAAATTGGGTAGGATCTATAAGAGATTCATATCACTTGCCTATTTTGTTGGAGATGAAAGGGCCTATCCAGAAGTCACAGTCACCTTTCAAATTTAACTCAGCATGGATCAAAGAGACTTCATACAATAACTTATCAAAATAAACCTAGAGGTCATTCGCTAGTCACCAGGTGTCCTATTTAGCCCATTCTTTTATGGAAAATATAAAATGTATGAATAAGGAAATGATAGAGTGGGAAAAAGGCAACAATATAAGGGATGAAGTTGAGTTAAACATGATAGGGGAGGAACTGGACTCATTGGAGAGTTTGGAAGCGGATGGATATGAGAATGAGGAGAAGTGAGAAAGGTTCAAATAATTAGAGATAGGAAGAAGAAAAATTCTTAATGATATTGAAGAACAACAGAGACTCAAAAGGAGAGAAATTTGGCGCGTAGCTGGGGATGAATTCTAAAATTTTGCAATAGGCAGGAAAAATACAAATACTATCTGGGGACTAAAAAGGGCATATGGGGGCATAGAAAAATCTTTTGATGACCTGGCCACCATGGGAAGGGATCATTTTAAATACTTGTTCAAAACCCAGCAAGAGGTTTCAATTGCAGAGGTGATTCAGGTGGCCAAACGTTTACCTCGCTATGTGGAGGAGGAGGAAAATGAGATGCTTATGGATTGAGTGTCAAAAGGTGAAGTTGAAGGGGTTATAAAATCCATGTATAAAGATAAGTTTCCAGGGCCTGATCGTTGGACTGTGGAATTCTTCCAACATTTCTCTGAGCTAATTGGGGAAGAATGTAGTGGGGTAGTGGACAAATATCGGGATAAAGGCTTTGTATATCAACCCTTAAACACTACATTCCTTGCTTTAATTCCTAAAACTGACGACCCTTGATATTTTGAGTAGTTTAAGCCTATTTCTTTATGTAACTACATTTATAAAGTTGTAGCCAAATTTCTTGTTGTACGCCTCAAACCAATCCTTCCAAGAAATATATCAAAGGAATAGTTGGGTTTCTTGATGGTAGACAAATTCATGAATCTATCGGGGTCATTGATGAGACGTTACATAGCATCAAATGGAGCAAGAAAAAAGGATTGATAGTTAAAATTGACCTATCTAAGGCATATGATAGAATCAACTAGATTTACATTCGCATGTTGTTGATGCATTTGGGCTTTAGTATTGGTTTCCTCAATTGGGTAATGGAATGTATATCCAATGTTATTTTTTATGTTCTGATAAATGGTGAAGCATCCCCCTTCTTCCACTTTCAAAGAGGGCTCAGACAGGGATGCTCACCATCTCCTCTCCTTTTTTACTAGGGGAAGAAGGCCTTAGTCAACTAATTCTGGCCGTGAAAAGAATAGGTAAGCTAAAAGGAATGGAACTAGCTATAAGTTTATATATCACACACTTGTTGTTCGTGGACGATATAATTTTGTTCAATGATGGAAGTAGAAGTGACATTCAAGACCTAAAAGAATCTCTTGATATGGCTTTAGTAGCAACTAGGATGTGCATAAATATGTAGAAATCAACATTAATACATGAAGGATTCTTAGGGAATGAAATAAATACGATTACCTCGGTTCTCCCATTTGAAGAAAATGCTATGAAGGCCACTTTCAAGTATTTGCGATTCCATCTTAACCTGGAAATTTATAGGAAACAAGATTCGCATTGGCTTTTGGGAAAAATTAAAAATCACATTAAACATTAGAGTTAGAAGTGGCTTTAGTGAGCTGGGAGATGGGTTCTAATTAAATTGGTCCTTCTTGCCATTCCAGTCTATTGGATAGCTCTCACATGGGTGCCAAAAGGCATCCTTACTTGGATTAGGAAAGTGTGTGCTTGGTTTCTTTGGGGTGGATCAAAGGAGAATACAGTGTTGACATGGGTATCATGGGACAAAATTGCTTAGCCAAAGGTATGGGGAGGCTGGGGCATAAAATATCTCTCATGTTTTTCATCCTCCTTAGTAGAAAAATCAGGGTGGAGGTTATTATCATTGGAGAATTCGTGTACGACAGTTGTTAATAGGAAATATATAAAGCCTATAGCCATTTATGAATGAATGCGTAGACCTAATAAAAATCCCCTCCACAGTTTAGCAGTATGGAAGGGAACATTAGATTCTTTCAGCATTATAGAATATGGTCTGGCTTGGCACGTTGGAAATGGGGAGAACCTCAAAATAGGAATCGATCCATGGGTGGGGTGCAATGAAGGTTTTTCTCTTTCAAGGGAGATTATGATTTGTTTGCATACCTAAGGGTTTCATTATTTGAATCAGATTGCAAGGGAGGACCCCTATATTATTTGGCATCAGGGATAGAAATCAGTGGAGGACCTACAACTAGATCCCCACTAGGAAAAGGAATGGCATAATTACCTAAGATAACTACATCGCACTAATGTTAAGATAAGGGATCGACCAAATGTGCTCAGATGGGTTCATTCTCCTATAGGGAAATATGCTCCTAAGTATAATTACAACTATCTAATTGACAAAAGGGCATGGGGAGTATAGGATTAGTGGTGAAAAATTATGTGGAAACTACAAAGCCCAGCAAAATGAAGACTTTTCTTTTGGTATATCCTAAAAAAAGCACCTACTTGGGATAACCTCTAGAAGCAAAACAAATAGGGACTCAAGTGGTGTAATTTATGAAAACGTTTAGAAGAAAATGTCCATCACATTTTCTTAAGTTTTCCCTTCATCAATAAGATCTCAGAAGACACGCTGAGACTTTTGGGGATATCTCAAACATGGAATGGGGAAAATATATGTGATGCCTAGTAAATATGCCAGAATTTTGCTACAGATGAAATAACTTAAATATCCATTTGATCATCTCTTGGTGCATTTGGCTGGCTCAGAACAAGGGCATTTTCTAGGACATCACTCCCTCTCACACCCCAATTGTTGTTGAATGTGCCTCTATCTTTTCTCTAATCCCTCTGCCATCTCCAAACAAGACACCTAGGATTGTTAGAGAAGAACGTATTAAGGCTGGTTTACCTTGGGCATACTTTGATGGATCATCCGACCCAATGTGGATCGGGGTTAATGATCCATGTCAATAACCAAAAAAAATTGAAAGCTTCGGTGGGACTTGGCTGAAGATCAAACAACTATGTAAAAATTCAATCCTTGAAATTATTATTGTGTTGGCTTATTCATATGAGGATGGGATTGGTTCAAACCTTTAGTTACTCATTAAATGTTATTAACTAGTTTAACGGAGTACAGAGATGTCAAAATTACATTTTTGATTCCAATATTAGAAGAAATTTCACATTTAAAATAGAGTTTTTATCTCATAACTGTTTTCCACATCTACAGGGTGTAGAATATAGAATAAGACTTCCTTTCTAAGGAGGGTTTTGCAAGAGGCATTAGGAAACTAGTGCATAACTAAAGTGGAGGATGATAGGATCCTTGTGTCAGATCAACAACCATATAATTTTTTATCTGAATGGACTATCAACAAACTGTTTTATCATCTCAGTTATATGTTTTTTCATGTTTTTTAACAAACACCATATGTTTTTCATGGATATTGGTATACCCTTTATGGTTTTTTCATATAAAAATAGCATGTATGTATGGGTCAGTTTTTTCGTTGATCAGGAGGCCTGGGATCTAGACATGGATATTTTTTGGTATATGGGTTTGAGTAGTTCTTGCTACGACCAGCCCAGAGATGGTTTTGCTATATGTTTTTTTTGGACATACAGTACTCAAAATGCTTAAATGCATATACACATGTAACTTTTTATTACCTTAATAGAAAGTTTGATCTTTTCCTTAGGAAAAAAAAGGAAGTCTAAAAATATTAAAATGAATGAGAATTTACAAGATCTGTTATTTTTCAATAAAACATGGTAAACTAATTTTACAATGCAATAATTTCATGAATTCTTAAAAATATAAAAATAATAAAGTAGCTTAGGGAATTCTCTATTGGGAAAAATATGTTTAAAAGTGACAAAAAAAAATGATATAAAATAGTTTTTGTACAACTTTGATATGGAGATTAATCATAGCAAAAAATTTCCAAAACAGACGACTCACAGCCACTTCAATACAACATTATACATTATAAGGTATTTATAAACTACAAATCCTAATTGGCTTAGTACCAAACAAATTATTAATTAGTTATTTAGAGTTTTCTTTTTATATATTAGAAAAAACTATGTTTTCATCTATCCATAAAGCATTAAGGTTGAAATCATTACTTTAAAGAATTACTTAGTTAATTGTACTTCTAGCATTAAAGTCTCATAGTAGGAGGATATTACTATAATTCCTCAAATTGTGAATATCTTCTTCTAGGTTATTATACATATAGGTTTTATCTAGATAGTTTTCATTATGAGACCTAAATTAATAAGCATGAGATAGCAATTTTCTATATAAATCTTGTTCCCATTCATGTCTAAGATTTCCCTCCAATTGTACTAATTGAGACTGACTTTCTTATAAAGCTGAGTGTAAGGAAATATATTGTTTTTCATGTAATAATATGCCTCTAACCTATTTGGGATATTATTTCTTGTTCCATGCTTACCACATAATAAATCCTTCTATGTTAGGAACCTTAGAATCTTCACATTTCCAAGTTTAATTAAGAAAAATAATCTCAATTTCACTAGGGATCCAACTTAACATAGGACACTTGGGCCATGTAAAGTGACAAAAATTGTAAACAATGATCTAAATTATCCCAAATTCCTATTTATTATTATCATTCTAATCCATATAGCTAATTATAGCTTTTTGGTTTCTAATTACTCTCAATTTTCCTTCCATCTTGGCTTTCTTTCTTTTTGAACTTCCTTCCTTAATTAAAGTTGGTATAATGTAATAAGCTATTCATTTATAAATGTTCTTAACCTTTTCATGCTTGGAGATAATGAACACTCCATATTTATGGTCAGTAAAAATTACCTTCACATGGCTCAACCTATTTTATGTTTGATTTTTTTCCCACCCACACCTTCTATAAACTAAGTTATTTCAATTTCAGACATACTTTTAACTTGTTCTTTTACTATTCCTAATATATCCTCATCCTTTATGAATCATTTCCTCTAACTTTGATTGGAGCTTTGCTTCTCTCTTTTCTCTTACTTTCTCTCATTATTCTATATATTCATAAAGGTATTTAGTGTGAATTTATTGGGCCTCCCTTTAATAGGGTCTAGCTTTGACATATGTGGTGAAGTTCTCATTTTGAAAAAGAAAAAAAGAGAGAAAAATGAAAAGGAGCTTAGGCACCTAATTTATGAATCACGGATAACCTCATTCATAGCCTATAATCAACCATTAGAAATTAAATATTTTTTGATTTATTACCTACACAACATTCCCAAACCTAATGCAAGTTCTGAATGACCTAGATTTACATAAAAACAACCTTAAAATCCACCCAAATATGTCATTCAGAGAATTTAGTTAAGTGATGATATGTTTTCATGCTCTAAAATGTTGATGAAGAATATAAAGAAGAAGAATAATAAAGAATAAAATAAGACGTTATGTATGAAATAGATTTTCATGGTTGCTTACTTTAAAACATATATAAAGGGTGACATCTAACTAATAGACAAAATATATTTTTTGGTTGGAATTTGGCAATATAATTTCTAGCAAAATTGTGATTTCTTCTTGTTTAAAATGAAAATTTAAATGCATGGATGAACTCAGCATCCTAAAAAACTCAAATTCACTATAATTTTACAAATTAAACAACTTAAACTTATGATTCTTAAAAATCTCTATCGTATTTTAGGCAAAATTGACTAGTGTCGAAAGCAACCATTTCATTTATTCCATTGAAATACTTAAAATAATAATCATCATTATTATTTAGAGACATGAATAAAGACCAATTACATCAAAATTATACAAAAAAAATAAATTTAACAAACATATTTTATTTTTAATTTTTTAATTATATATACCTTACAACAAAGGCAATAACTACCTTTAACATAGGAGATTTAATGTCCTCTATATTAGACGTGGATTGCATTATTATTGAATGCATATTGTTTATCAAAATAAAATACCACATTCTCTAAAATCCATGAAGATGAAGAAACTTATATATATATATGATCAACTACAATTTTTATGATAATATTTGTTTAGAATAATTATGTTAATAAGTGTGTTTATTTTGTAATAGGGCTCCTAAAATTTTAATTTTAATTATCAATAATCAATATTTTTAGAAGTATATCCAAATGAAAAGTAGATACTTGCATCTAAACAAGTTCTATTTTTTTTTCCCTTTTAATTAAATTGATTAACTAAAAAAATGTCATATCAACAATTGTCATTTGAAGTGGGTTATGGTTTTTTGGACATGTGTCATATTGGCTCCTTGTAATGCAACAAAGCCCTATTAATAGAGTAAGAATCTATTAGTAAAGTGAGAGTTAATTTCGATGGTTAACAATCTTGTTCCCTATTTTTCTAAATTCATATATGTTTAACTTATATATTTATTCTTTTAATATTTAATAATAATAATAATGATAATAATAATGGTTTAAAATAAAGTTATACTTCTTGTTGTTGTTGTTGTTGTTATCAATGTGAGATGTATAATGAAGTAAGTGTTTTGATACTCTATCTAAATATTATAAGTTTTAGAGGTTTTCGTTAGGGTTTGGTGAGATATTTTTTAGTGACCCTTGAAGCACTAAAAACCAGACCATAAAATTGGTGGGAAAAGCCTTAGGAACATATAAGAGATAGGGTATCACCCATTGGTCAATTTTAACCAAAATCCTGCATAAAGTTTGAAAAACTTCTAGTTTAAGTTGTTTAATGTGAGTTTTAGGGTTGAATCCATTTATGCATTAAAAATTATATTTTAAACAACAAAGAATGACAATCTCACTTGAAATTGTGTAGTATGGTGAAATCATTTCATCTATTAATTAAACAACTACTTTAATGTATATAGTTGTGCTATTTCTTTAAGCGGATGTAGCTAAAGTGGTAGAGAGGAATTGTTAATATCCTCCATACCCATGTTCCACTATCTCAATCCTTAGGAACCATTTCTACATGAAAAATAACAAACCCACCTTAAAAAAGTGAGGAAAATAACAATTAACCACACAATAATATATATTTAAATAAATGATATTACACAATGCTATACAAATAAATCTATTTTACAATTTAAATCTATTTTTATTTAAAAATGTAAATTTAACAATAATTTTTTTTTTTACAACACAGTTCTAATAAATCAACTCTAATAATGATTCAAGTTCATAGGAAATGTAAAATTCTGGAGATACAAATCTATGAATTCCAAGAAATCTGAGAGTAAACGGAAGCACACCCCACTCCCAAATCCAAATCAGAGATGGTTAAACTTGTGGGCAAACCTGAATCAAAGTATCTCCTGGAGTAAAGGGAAAGCAACATCGTGATTATCTTCTCCACGCTGATGTGACGGCAGTTTTCTATCGCTTTCGCACAAGGAATACGTGGACTGTATCATGTTGCGTTTTATCGTTATCAATACGCTCTTTAGTAGAAGCGGTGAAGAGGAAAGGAGAGAAGATTACAAACCCTAGAATATACCCAACCCTGGGTATTAGGGTTTACCTATTTCTAGGGTTTTCCGATTTCCACACAATCAAATCAATCTAGCTGTGGTCTATCGGAAAATCTTTGTCCCTTTCCTCTGTGCCAATCGATTACTTGTAAAATCCGATCGTCTTATCTATTATATCCATTTTAAACAACGAATCTCCGGAGGGTCCGTCAGAAAAAAACTATCCAAGACGGTGGTCATTGGAATCTTTCTTTCTTCTTTTTAATCGGCTGGATCTGACACTCTTCTAGGGTTCGAAGTCCGACTAATTCAACGTTTAATTAACCTGCGCTAAAACGATGCGTCCCGCTGCCTTGATTTGGAAGTGAAATCAATAATGGTTTATATAAATAATTGTATCTTCGAAGCTCAAGAGATTTAATTTACAACTCTGCGCATTGCAAATACCTCTATCCTACGATCTGTGTCGCTGAGGTGCGTATTAAGAAGACCTCGTAATCTTAAACACCTCGGATTTTACAATGTCCCCTTCACATACTATATGGGCCATTCCTTTTATTTTCAAGTAGAGTTTTCGTTGTCTTTTATTTTCAATTAGGGTTTTCGCTGATATCTGCTTTGTGAATGCTACTTCGCCTGATGTTGGAGATTGAGATGGAAGAAGTAGCGACAGTCCTCTCCCATTACTGCTTTAATGTACAAGGTTACGTTTTTGCTTAATCTCTACTTTGCTTATGTAAATTTTACTGCAACTCTATCCATCCGTGCAGCTTCATCTGTGTTGTTTTCATTTCCATATTTTTAATAGAGTTGTTTAACTATTCTAAATTTTAATCTTGGAGTGTTTGGCTGGAATAAATTTGGAATGTTTAGTTGAATCAGCTAAACAAATTTTTTATTGCGTTTCTGGTGGCCTATAAATTCTAACACCATAAAATCCTTATAGGACACTCAAGCTGTAAAGAGATCAAAACAAAAACTTATAATTTAAACAACAAATCCCTGAAAAATTAGAACAAACCAAAAATATATTCTTAAAGAATACAAAATGCACTACCCTATTTTTAATTTACAAATCTAAAGGACCTCAATTGTGTTGTTTCATGATTTTTGTTTTTGTTTTTTTTTTTTAATATATATCAAACATATATTGCAACATAATATTTATCAAACATTACACAAATTGTTTCAATATAATAATTTTTAAAACGAATTAAAATTGTTTGAAATTTATATTAAAAACAATTAATTAAAAAAGTTAAAAACATTTTCCCATACCATTTCAATTCTATATAATATATATAATTTCAATTCTATATATAATATATTATATATATATATATATTATAATAAATATAATATATATATAATTTAAGAATTAAATAAGAAATAACTTATTCTTTTAATTATAATAACAATTAAAAAGCAAATATATTAAAAAATGTTTGTATTACTAATAATAATAATTCAAAATTAAATTATAATACTGTGTAAATCAATAATTATAAAAAAATTAAAAATATATTTTAATTAATTAAAGTTGAATAATATATATTAATAGCTTAGTCGGAAAAAAATAACAAACATGCTTATGACAAAACTTGACATAAATTTTTGAAAATCTGGGTTAGAGCTGTCAAATTTCATGATTTTGGGTGCCAGAGAGGTTTGGATTCACCACCATCAAAAAAATGATTCAAACCCTCCAACAATCTGATTTTTTGAATTTCTTTCACTAGATTCTTGTCTTCGAGTGGAGTGGATAGAAGAAACCTATATTAATGTCTTAATACGTAGTCTAACTAATAAATGAAATGATCCTTATTTTACTCAAACATTTCTATAAATTGGATGAGGCCTCTAAAATTGAGATAAGCTTTACTATATTATTACTTTGATATTTATTCCTCTCTTACCTATAGTATATAATATTTTTAAGATATTTAAATTATATATATATATATATATATATATAATATAAATATATATATATATATATATAATATATATTCAAATGAGAAAAATATAAGAAATAATCAAACATAATTATTGCTTATAGTTGAATAAATACTTCATAGGTTATGGAGTAAGGAGCTTCCTAGAGATAAATTCATCTTTTTTTTTATATTCATGTTGGTTAGTCTCCTCATAGCAACCTTTCCCTTGTTCTTGTACATGGAGGCTTATGTTCACTCATTATATGGATCCTTATATTGCAATGTTGGTTTTTTCAATTTGTCTTCTTCCAATTCCATGTAACATTTTCTTTATTCTCCTTAGATAAATAGTGTGATTGCTGGTAAACACTTTTCCTTGGAATATTCTTCGAAAAATTTAGCTCAACCTCATAATGACAATCACGAAAAGGTGGTTGTTATAGACATGTTTGGGCACATCAGCCCCAAACTTATATGTCGATAAAATATGGCTCATCAACCCCTAAAAGAGTTGTTTCATATCCTAAAAAACATAGTCATGTGATTACATTATTCCCCGAAAGTTCCACCTGAGAAACCATCCAGAAATGGCCGAAATTGAACCATACTGAATGCTCCACTAGCAAAGTGCGATGCATACTGAGTGGTACACTGCCAGGGTGTGATGCATACTGTTTGGGCCTTCTATAGGGTGTGATGGGTGAGGATGGACAAATGTCCGAGACAGTTTGCTAGGTGGTTGCTCATGGAATCTTCTAGAAACTTCTCCTATGCCACTTGCCTCTTTGAATTCACCCAGGGATGAGTAAGAGATCCAGGAAATCTACAAGTGGAACCAATTGTAATAAGTGGAATGACACTAATCAAAAACCCATGGATGACTCACACCCTTGCACACATCTATAAATGGATCTCTCATCTAAGAGATCTAGAGGTTGGAATATTGTGAATTGCAAGGAAGTGTTGATAGTCTGTAATTGAAGGAAGAGCATTATTGATGGTGTGATCTTGCTATTTTATGAGGTGAAGAGGGATTGAAGCTGGGAGGATGATGCTGGATCAGATAACTCGGTTGTAATTCTCCCTTCTATTAATAAAGTTCTTTAAGTTTTCTTACATATGATTGTGCAATTGTGAATTTTATCATTTGTTCATTATATCTCTGATTCTGTAATGTTTATGTTGTAATAGATCACGATGCTTTGACAGTTCTTTGTTGTTGTACTTGTGTAGTTACTCTCCAAGAATGTTATGTATGGGGAGGAGTTGCAAGCTATATCAAAGGGGAGAGAGATCAAGCAAGAGATTAAGTGGAAGTTCCAAGTTGTTACCATTATCTTTCTCTTATCTGTTACACATAGAAGAAATTGTTGAATTGCTTTAATCTGTTGTTTCTAGGGTAGCTGCCAAACCTAGAGGGCTAGTTGTTCGACAAGACACTAGTTTTCCCAGAAACAAATTGGCGACTCTACTGGGGAATGAATAGATGTTTTTTTTGTTGTTATTATTTGTTTTATAAATTATAGACAGAGCCTGAAATCAACTAGGTAGCCTTCGAACTGCTCTTGCTCTACAATTGCATAGTAGATGAATGTTGCTTCAGTCAAACTCTGGTTTAGTTTATGAATTAAACATCTGACTTACAAGCACATCTAGATGCCCTTTTGGAAGCTCAATAACCTCTCAAGACATTCATCTATACTTTGATCTTTACTTTCCATCAAAGATCAGCTTAACTCATTGAAAACAACTGCACATCTGAGCCAAAACCCACATCAGTTGCGCTCCATGGACCATCGCAGTGTCTTCCACTGTAACACAGTATGCATTGCACCTCCCGATTGTAGTAAGTGTGATGCATCCCTGTTTCTGTGAATTCAAGGTGCGATGACTGACTAAACCATTTTCCCATTCTAGAAATTGGGGGTTTTTTACCTTGTTTTCAGTTTTGTTTAGTTGTTTTACTGCATATGAACAATGCCTCGTTACTAAAGCCCATTTGCATCACATAGATTAGCCTCCATTAGATTAGGATTAGTGAATGTTTTTTGTGTTTTTTTTCATCATTTGTAATCCTTTGTTGAAAAGTTGTTTAAATCGACTTGTCGCTTTGGTACAAAAAATGTCGTAATTGTCATTTTGTGTAAAAAAGAGAAGTGTCGTGGATTCTTCCTTTCCTTGATATTCAATTGAACTTTTCTTCATGTTTTTGTTTTGATTTGTTTTTATTTGAAGTGTTGAAAGCATTTTTATTAAAAATTGAAAAGTGTCGTGGAGTCTTCCTTTCTCTTCTGAAGAAGAAATTGTCGAAAATGTCATTTTGAGTAAAATATTTCAGATCTTTGCTGCATTTAGTTTTCCTTTTTGCCATTTTTCACATTAAGGAGAACGAAAACAAATACATGCATTTGCATTTAGCATTTTTTCGTTTGTGTGTGAAAAAATGATTTAGGAAAATGCACTAGTGTGTGCTCTTTGCTCTTTGTTTGAAAGAATTGTAATCTT
>APFE030598505.1:0-11160 GCA_000404065.3 Pinus taeda
AAAAAGAAAAGATCAACGACACCAGATGTAGGCACTTAGCCAAGGCTAAAACCCCTCTCTAGGGGAAAACCCAGTCAATCTCTTCCACTAATTGAATTGAGAGAGACCAAGACTTTAGACCAAAATACCTTCCTCCTCCACCAAGTCATCCATTCCTTCCAATAGGTGATCTCTCCCAAAGTAACCAAATATCAGCTTCTCAAATGCAGCTTCAACCCAAAATTTTGACCCTAGCTTCAGAACTTTGACCCCCAACTTCAAGGTTGCGACTTAAATATAAAAATTTCAACAAATTCAACCTAGAAACTTCACAACTTCGATCTTGATGCACCTTCACAACCTCAACCTTGATGTAGCTTCACAACGTTAACTTTATTGCAGCTTCACAAATTTAACTTTGATGTAGCTTCACAACTTCAATGCAACTTCACAGCGTCAATGCAACTTCATAGCTTTGATACAACTTTATAATTTTGTTGCACATGAGATAGAGAGAGAGGGACCCAAAAAATTCAATTCCAACTTCCTTCTTGAACTTTTCTAACCGTTTCCTCCTTCTTCCTTGAATTTCACACTTTTTCTTGCCCCAGAAATTGCAGATCGAACTTGTTGAGTGAGTGCTCCAAATGAGGGAAGATTGCGAAATATTCGCATGCCTTTGATCTTGATCAAGACCCGTCTTCTGAATCTTGTGATGAATGTCTTCAAACTGATGAGCCTCAAGAGACCAAGACTGATTCTACTCCTTTTGTACATATTCATATACCCTATAAAATTCCAGATCAATACAAACCTTTGATTTTACCTCCTATATCCCATGCTTTCCCTAAAAATCATGACCCATATCTACCAAGATTTGATGGTGACTGTAACGACATCACTGCTGAGAGACATGTACTGAATTTTGAGTCTTTTCTTGACCTTTTTGAAGTTGATGAAAAGAATGTCAATATTAGGCTTTTTGCTCTTTCTTTGCAAGGCAAAGTCAAGAGTTGGTTCAAAACCCTGCTTGATGTGAGATATTAGATTCCTTGTATTTTTATTTCCCTGTTTCATCTATTGGTTCCTTGAGCTTTCCTTGAACAAAATCCAAAACCTTATGTCTTGCAAGAATAAGATCCATTCTCTTTTTCCATGCCCTATAGTTTGTGGCTCCTTCTAGTTTGTTTTATGAATTCATTGAGTTTGTCATATTGTTATATACTACTCTTTTTGACCTTCCTTAAAACTCTTTCCTTATATGTTTCTTTTCAATAGGTCTTCAGTCTGCATTTTCCTTCTTCTTCACCTTAGCTTTGACACCATGTTAGAAAATATGGAAAGGCAAAAAGATTTTCTTATATTGATAATTACTAGTGATATTATTATTTTTTTATTAAATTGCTTATGTTCTTATTTTATATTTTTCCATAGCAATCATTAAAAAAAAAAAAACAACAACAACAACAACAACAACAACAACAACAAAAACAAAAAAAACAAAAAAACAAAAAACAAAAAAAACAAAAAAAAAAACAAAAAAAAATAAATAAAAATAAACAAAAAGCAAAGATCAACGACACCAGATGTAGGCACTTATCCAAGGCTAAAACCCCTCTCTAGGGGAAAACCCAGCCAATCTCTTCCACTAATTGAATTGAGAGAGACCAAGAATTTAGACCAAAATACCTTCCTCCTCCACCAAGTCATCCATTCCTTCCAATAGATGATCTCTCCCAAAGTAACCAAATATCAGCTTCTCAAATGCAGCTTCAACCCAAAATTTTGACCCTAGCTTCAGAACTTTGACCCCCAACTTCAAGGTTGCGACTTAAATATACAAATTTCAACAACTTCAACCTAGCAACTTCACAACTTCGATCTTGATGCACCTTCACAACCTCGACCTTGATGTAGCTTCACAACGTTGACTTTATTGCGGCTTCACAAATTTAACTTTGATGTAGCTTCACAACTTCAATGCAACTTCACAGCGTCAGTGCAACTTCATAGCTTTGATACAGCTTTATAATTTTGTTGCACATGAGATAGAGAGAGAGGGACCCAAAAAATTCAATTCCAACTTCCTTCTTGAACTTTTCTAACCGTTTCCTCCTTCTTCCTTGAATTTCACACTTTTTCTTGCCCCAGAAATTGCAGATCGAACTTGTTGAGTGAGTGCTCCAAATGAGGGAAGATTGCAAAATATTCGCATGCCTTTGATCTTGATCAAGACCCGTCTTCTGAATATTGTGATGAATTCTTCAAACTGATGAGCCTCAAGAGACCAAGACTGATTCTACTCCTTTTGTACATATTCATATACCCTATAAAATTCCAGATCAATACAAGCCTTTGATTTTACCTCCTATATCCCATGCTTTCCCTAAAAATCATGACCCATATCTACCAATATTTGATGGTGACTAACAACATCATTGTTGAGAGACATGTACTGAATTTTGAGTCTTTTCTTGACCTTTTTGAAGTTGATGAAAAGAATGTCAATATTAGGCTTTTTGCTCTTTCTTTGCAAGGCAAAGTCAAGAGTTGGTTCAAAACCCTGCTTGATGTGAGCATCTCAGATTTCCAGCAATTCATCAAAGTTTTCCTCGGCAAGTGGATGATCAAACAGAACCCTTTCTTGATTCTAGAAGAGTATAACTAGTTGAAAAGATAGCCAGGGGAGACGGTGCAACAATTTTCTGCTAGGTTTAACCAAGTCTATTTTTTGATGCCGGTTAATATAAGGCCTCCTCCTGGATCCGCTCTCTTGCACTACGTGGAAGCCTTTGATCCAAAAATGGAGTTTCAGCTGAGGGAAAGAAATCTTGCAACACTTGAAGAGATGTAGAACAATGCAGTAGATGTAGAGGCTAATTTGTTGATCATAAGGGCAAAGTTGAAGGAAGAAGAGATGAAGCGCATAGATCCAGAGGAATCGACATCTTTAGAGGTAAAGCTCGACATTTTGGTAAGTGCAGCGGAAGAGATGATGAAAAAACTCACCACAAGGAATGAGTATGATGTTCAAGACCATGGCTCGCCGATTGAAGAAGAACAAGTGGTTGTTCCAAAACATCTTCTTTCTTATCCCACTTGTCATAGATCTGATAATGATTGTTTTATGGATTAGCTTGCAAAAGAGAGATTTGTTGATCTGACATGTATGCTTGATGATGTATTTTATATTGATGATTTGCCTCAATTTGATAAGTATGATGATGATTATGTTCTCCAAACAGAAGCTAATCTTGTAGACAAACCAGCAACTAGTTTGTGGAAGAAGGAAGTTAATTTTTAGCAGCTCAAGTACAGTGATCAGCCATTGCATATCAGCTATGGAAGTGAGGAGGAAAGTGTAAATTTTTTTGAAGTAAGTGAAGGATCTTTTCCTTTTTTGTTTTTCTACGTTTCAGTTCATCAAAGACAACTTTCATACAATCAGAAATCAACTGTTGATGAGTCGTGATCTGGACCATTTTGAGGGCAATGAAATCCTTGTTCAAGACTTTTCATATCCAGAGTTGTAGCCTCTGAATGCCATTGATTGTCAAGTTGCAAATGAAGACTTGGAAGCTGGACCATATGATCAAATGATGCAAGATGATTATGTTCCATTCTGTTTTAAATCATTTCAATTTTTGAAGGGAAATATGCATAGTATATCTTCAAATGAGAAGCGTGTAGAATATCATGCAATCTCATCGGAACCAATAGAAAATGGGTTGCAGCAGTCTTTTCAAGTTTTGCACAATCCAATAGCTGATGTGTTGGATGATGTCTGCAGTCAAAGTCCTTCTCCATTAGCTATCTATGAGCTTGAAACAAGTATTGATACAAACTTGATTTGGCAGCCGGTTTCTTTGTCATTATCAGTGGGAGTCTCGTCACAATGCTCAGATCAAAGTTTGCATTCATGGTACGAGGAGAAGAAAAGTAATCCATTGGATGAGCTAAGTCCCAGTGCACATTAATTTAAAGATTCTTATGCAGTGTTTTTGGAGTCAGATAGAGAATCCATATCATTCAACGGATCTGTTTACAAGTTTTCATGGGAGTTGCCTTTCAGTACTTCTCTCTTGTTGTTCATAAGCAAGCACTTGTGGAGAATTCAAACAGCAGCCAAAATGCTTACTTGGTTGCGTTGATTATTTCACTTCACTTGATCAGGTGATGAACAAAATAGTTAGAGTAGGTTTTGTTGAATAAGCTCTATTTTGAGCATATTTTCCAATTTGCCAGTTATGTTTTAGTCCTGATTCATTTATTGTTTCAGTCAGTTTCAAGACAGTTTCGGCTGAGTCTCGAGTGTCAGCTTTTGAGAGTCTTGTTTCAGTTTTGAGTTATTCAGTTCTTAGACATTTCAGTTATGAGTTTTGAGTCTTGAGTCTTTTGTTTTTGTTGCCAAGATATTGATTCCATATTTACCAATGGATAAGGCACTAGTCTACTCTCCCAAATATTTGCGGTTCTTGGCACCTCCAAGGAGCTACCGTCCCCGTTGTAGCTAATTTTAGTGTCAGTGTCTTCACACTTGCGTTAGTGATCGAATTTCTCTTTTGCATTCATGTTAGGTGTCTCATTCGATCAGATGCATTCCATTAGTTCATGGATCAACTGATGGTAGTGGTTTCATTTCAATTTCCCTCATGTCATATACCTGTTGACTTGTTCAAACATCTTTTCAGTTGTTCATAATCAGTTTCATTTCATTTTAAACCAATCTTAGGGTTTAGTTTCATTACAGGGAAAATGGCCTCCAAATTGGAAAATTCAAGATGTTCTAGAAATAGACTCGATAAGCTTTCCAACAAGCTATCACACACCCAATTTGGACACCGGGAAGGCCTTCAAAACTGGTCTACAAAAAGGCGCTGCGCATTAAATTGGCGTTGCGCACCTGTTGAAAACACATCAAATTTGTCATCAAAACACCTCTAGAGCTCTTTAATGATTCTTCCAAGTAAGTACAGTCATCCACCTTGTTGAAGAAGATTTGTTGCTTGGTTTATTGAGTTGTGTGGTCTCATCTAAAGAAAACCCTAGTTATCTTTGAATTTCTTCTCAAAACCCTAAACTGATCACTAAATCACCTCTCATAAGTTGTAAAATATCTATTGTTGCTCTCCTATTCCATTTTTCACCTACTTTCGTAAGTCCCCTCCCCTATCCCTAATTCATTAGAGCTCATTTCCCAAAACCCTACCCTCCATATAAAACCCTAGCTCTATACACTATTCCCAAACCCTAACTCCTAAATCCTACATCTTCACTACTCCTACTTCCCTATCAAACCCTTATCCTACATTCTAAAACCCTATTCACTCCCCTCATTCCCCTCATTCCCTAAAACCTCAAAACCTTCACTCCCTCAAGCACTCACCATCCCCGTACACCTCACTCATCTTATCTTTTAAAATCTCTTCATACTCATATTGTCCCCAACTCATCCCTTCATTCCTCATCAACTACTACATCATTAAAACCTATGGAGATGGACCTCAGATATTTTCATCAGTGCCTCAAGAGGAAGGATAACCTTCAGGACAACAGGAGGTCAAAGAGACTAAGATCTTGAGCAAGAAAACAAGTAGCTTATCAACAAACAAGACCTCATGGAGCTGCAAATCATCAAAGAAAACTGGAAAAGGTCAAGTTGACCTCCATTGAACAAGAGATAGAGAATGACAAGGAGTCTTGGTTGGACAAGATGAACATGAACTTGGAAAGGTTGCTTGAGAAGGCAAACAAAGAGAAGAAAATGCTTCGTCACTTAGCCTATCACTACCTAACCCGGAACAAGATTTGTAATGCAAGGATAAAGAGGCTAAAAGCCAAACTAAGAAGAGTCTTGAGGAACAAGAAAGAGAAATATAAACTCAAGATCTTGGCTGAAGCATCATTGGCCCATTAAAGCACCTAACAAGGATCATTCATGCCAAATTTCAAGAAATTTGGAGAAAATTTTAACATTTTTGAATTTTTTAAACTGAAAAACAGGCTTTTCAAATAGGTGCACTTTTCTTGGAGACATGTTATTATAAAATGATTTACATTTTTGGAATCACCATGGAAAAATATGAAAGCTCAGAAATGGCTAGGAATTTTGGACAAGTTATAGGTCTCCAAAAGGGCAAAAAACACCCAAAAGGTGTCCTCTCTGCCACTTTTTTGCCACACAGGAAGTAATATTGGGAGAATCAATTTTTGGAGGGGAAAATGGACTTCAAATTAAGAAATTCATGTTGTTCTAGAAAGTAGACTCATCAAGCTTTCCAACGAGCTATCCTGGACTTGATTTTGACTCTAGGAAGCCTTCCAAAATTGGCCTAGAAAAAGCGTTGCGCATTGAAATTTTAGCGCTGCGCATTAAATTGATTTTGCCAATTTTGCCTGATTTTCTAGAGTTTTCCTAGTTTTCTTGGGAGATCATTTTTTCCTCATTTCTTGGTAAATGTGTTGAAAAATGTGCAATAAGAAATGTTAAATTTAGAACATGCTAAAAGTAGACATGCTAAAAATAGCATGTCTAAAAATAGCAGTTTGGCGAGTGAGGTCATTAGCCACATTGGGTGAGAGGTGAAACTGCTCAAAATAGAAAATTCTAAAAATAGCATTTCTGGGTCCCTTCCTATTTATAGCAGTCTTTAGTATATCTATAGGAAGTAAAATTAATTTTGGTCTTAACCGCAGTTTAAAATATTAATTAATTAAACTCCATGGGTTAATTAATTATGAAAAATTAAACTTGAAGTCTTTGTGAGATCATGCAATTATTTTCTCCCTTGATTTAGGAATTTATCCCTTGATTAAAGGATATAAGGTTCAGTTCTATAATGAGAGAATCAATTGACTTAGTTCTAACTAGTCAAGGCTAGTTAGATTATTTTAACAAGCTGTTAAAATAATAAAATATAGTTTGTTAATGCTTGCATGCATGTGACAACTATTATTTTAGATAACTGAGGATTTACTCATGGATAGCTGTTGCATGTCAGTTCTGTCAGGGACCCAGTTGAGATCAGATGTGGGATAGTGTACCATCAGATGCTTGGATATTTCTAGTAAGTATTCCTTGCATGGAGAAGGATCTATTATAGGAGATTAGAGGACTTGTGGCCTATATATTGAGGCCTAGGTAGTCCATGATCTTCATCTTCTGATGGAAGATCATCAGATACAGAGTGAGAAGGATATCTATTGAGCCGATTCTTTTTGTATTGTGAAGAGGATTTCCTCTTGATTGATAATACATGGTTGGGGTTTTATGCTTGTGCTTTCCCTTGGATATATCTTGTGTTATGTGTGATTATTTCTCTTGATCAGTTATGCATGTTTCTACTTGATGTTGCTCATGAATTATATTATGCTTCCACTTAATGTTTTGTAGAAGTAGAACAAGTATTATGCTTTAGGACATTACATATATCGGTTTGTTCTACAAGTCAAATTTCTACAGTAAACATGGTAAATGATGAATTCAATGTAAATATGGATGAAAATCACTTCATAGGGTAGATACATCAAGTTCCAGGTGGTTTTGAGTTGTAATGAATTGGTTTCCTTGGTTTTAGAGGCAAGTTGTTCCACTGCCTATATTCCCGTTCTTAGTTTAGATATGGTTGAAACCACCCCTCTTCTCATGGATTCGACCCTGATAGCTAGATTGAGTAGTTTCCTTGCCTATATCATGTACTTTTTGATTCATTTGTAAAGGTTGGACTTTGGGAGAAGTGTTGGACTCACTGAACATTTGTATCAACAGTTTGGCAAGGAATAAAACCAGGTTTCACAGCTATTTTTGTGGGATTCTTGTGACATTGAGTTTATGTATTGTTTCTTCTTTGTAATGAGTTTTTATGATGTTTTATATGTATCCACATCTCTCTCTCTCATCTAAACTAAATGAATCAAGGTGAATGGACAAAATACACTGTTGTGCTTTGTCTTGGGAATGCATTTGGTTTTCAATGTTTTCAACTATTTGAAGAGGATTCATAGTTTCTTTATGCCCTCCTCAACTCCTCAGTTGTCTTAATCTACCATCTCAAAATATTTCGAGTACATAAACCCTTGTCTACCTTGCCCCACAAAACATGATTGTATCCCTGAGTTGATTTCCCATAACCAATCTGCCTTCTCCAATTGATCGAGCAACCAAAACCTAAAATCAAGCCAGAAACTCTAATCTACTATACCTAGCCTAAAATCAGCATTCATTTCAGTCATCTCAAGCCCTAGTTGCCAATATTATAATTGAGATTAACAAGGAGAGAGCCCTCTCCCGACCTGGTAGGGCTAGCTACCAGGTTAAGCGTGGTTTGACGTTACCCTAGACCTGCCTTCCTTTAGCCTGAGGTAGATTTGTGCACTAACGGAAACTCTATGATTTCCTAAGGAAATACATCCCTGAACTGCTGTAAAACCAGGTACTTATTCAACACATCTGCATCCTCAACCTCCTTACCCCTATCACTAGAAATATGTACTGCAAATAGCTTTCACACTTTCTTGCGGCTACGCTTTGCTTGCATAGATGTCACCATCCTAACTAATGTGGCTTTCTTCTTACCTTACAACACTCTTGGTTCTCCATTGTCATCAACACACTCAATAGCTTTGTCATAGAAGTCGACCTTGGTTCTATGTAAATACAACCAATCCATGCCCAATAACATATTGTATGAACCCAACGGTAATATATTCAAATGTGATGCGGTAGGCATACCATTCAAATCAAATGCACAAGCTCTTACCCAATGATGAACTCACTTCTTCGTACCTGTATCCAACTGCACTAACCAAGACTCTACATGCAACTCCTTATTCAAACCACACATATCCACAAAGTTAGGACTAACATAGCTATAATTAGATTCAGGGTGGATCGAAATAGAAATAACTTAATCACAGAGCTTATCGTCCATCTCAATTATAGATACCTGATGCATGGCCTGCCTGTTGCTGACGACTTCATAGATACAAGGAATACTTTGGCCTACATCTCCAATAGTTTGTGCCTCTTGCGCACTGTATATTTGAGGTCTACCACTCTGATGTTGTGGACAATCTCTTCTAAGGTGGTGTTTGCCACAAGTCCAACAATGCACGAGCTCCTTACTCTAATCCTGAGGTTGTTATCCTTGTCTTCTATCTAATGCATTGAACTTCTTAGGTGGTGCAACATTCTCCTTGTTATCTGTACTCTATGGCCTTGCTCGCTTTTTATCCCATTTGCCTTTTCTCTTTACATCACCTCTCAAGTCTAACTTAGTCTTAGTTTTATGCTTTGATTGTTCATAGCAATGTCTTAGCTTTCGAATGGCCTCCTCCAATGATATAGGCTCATCGAACTTGATCCTGTCTTTGAATGCAACCAGTAATCCACTAATGAACCTTTGAATCTTGGCCTTTTCCTCAGTAAGATAAGGCACATATCTCAGTAACTCCAAGAATCTACTAGTGTACTCATCATCTATCATGGAACCCGTCTTTAGTTAATAAATTTCTTTTGCCCTGTCATCAAAGTACCTTTCTGACAAGTTATTCTTCTTAAATAGCTACTCAAACTCACTCCAAGGCAAATCTTCCTCATGAATACACATGGCATTCTTCACATCTTCCCACCAAATGTCCGCTTTACCTTTGAGGCTGAAGGTAACTACTTTAGCTTTCATGTTCTATGAGTATTCATGCAACTTGAAGAACTTCCTCATGCTAAGAAACCATGCTTCTCCATCCCATGGTTTCTTCATTTCCCCATCAAAAGTACGTGGCTTTGCTTTCTTAAATTAATCCGGCAAATACCCCCTATCACTCCTCCTATAAGGATGATACTAATGACGATCATAGTGCCTATCTGAATCAGAACTAGAATCATACATGTGTCTATCCCTTCTCCTCTCTGGAGTGTCCAACAATCTTCCATCTCGGATGGTTTCAGATCGATCCGACCTGTGTCTACTATGAGACCAGCTGCCATATGCCCCATTAGTTTTTTCCTCCTGCTCATGACTGATCTGAAGTGGTCCTTGTTGCTGCAAATCTGACAAGCTCTTAAGTATGATTGCATTTACCTCTATTAACTTTTCCTATGACTGCATGATTCTGTCATTATCAACCTTACAACTCCTGATCTCTTCCTTTAAACTTCTCAGTGTCACTTCCAAGTCGGAAGATTTACCAACACCATACTGCTCTTCAGATTCATAGGGAGAGTCTCTATAGTCAACCACCTTGCTAGCCATCTGATATTTGTTACTGCAATGCATAGTATGTTAGATAAACCAATCATAATAAATCACGTACCTTAGCATAACTTGGGGAGCATACCTTGTTTGCAAGATTACAAAATCAACCTTATACATGTATAACATAATCATAACAACATATAGACATACACAAGTAAATGTATAAACTCATAAAAATTACTCTAAGTAGGGTCCAGTCAACAATGCAAGGCCATATCAGTAATGCATGCTATGACCTCATGCATGACAACAACCATTATTCCATTGTACACATTTCCATATGTAACCAGCAGTATGCATAAGCAATGCCAAACCAACTAAAAATACACATAACCGCATGTAGTTGAACATACTTGATCAGTTCTTGTAATCAACCTACAAGACTGATGCATGTAATCAAAATATTCAAAATGTACCCTAACATACAAGGATGTAAGTATCTACCATTAAATCGACATGTAAGCGACATGTAATCCATACACAATCAACCACATACTCATTTCAAATACATTTCATGAAATTAATAACAAATTCTCCACGATAACCATACTACAACCCTGATCCAACATCAAGCCATTGAAACATGTATATATAAGTGTAAGAGATACATGCAATTGACATGCATGCATGACCAACACATAACCCATTCAGTTCGAGGGGTAAACCATGCTCTGAGACCACTCCATAACACCCTCCTCCCACATCTACCTAGGTAATCGGCTAGCCAGGTAAACATGCAACGAGAGGCCATTATGATATGATTCGACCTCCTAAGTCACATTAACAAAGTGGAACCGACGGAAACACACCATACAGACATCCACCATCACCAACAAAACCCTCAGAAGACAAGTCAGCCACTCAAACAGCATGTCCTTGGGTCCCACTGTTGTTTTAGGTCTCTTGGGACAACCTAAAGTCGCTCTCA
>APFE030598512.1:0-17425 GCA_000404065.3 Pinus taeda
GGGGTTTGCAAACAGGGAATCTCTCAGTCTGATTGCACCGCCTGCCTTAAAAACCTTGGGGGCCGCATCTGGAACATTTGCGGGTACGCCATCGGTGCTCGAGTTCAGCTAGTTATATATTCAACGTCTGCCCAACTGCACAATACGCATCTAATATGTCATATATATATATCTATGTTTATGTTAGTGTCAATAAAGCGTCTCACATGATTCTCGGAGCAAGAGAATCTGATGTTGTGCTATTCTCACCAGTCACTATAATAAAACTGTCGTGCAGTTTCGTATTTTACTTTCCGTTCGGGTGTCGCTGTCATTATTCTCATTTTCACGGTGTCGCGGTTTTTGTTTTCAACGTATTAAAAAGTTCTAGTTGAAACTATGTACCATGAACAGTTACGTTCACATCGAATTATTCATTCACTGAAATGTTATAGTCCACTGGACTTTACTTGCTGGATGACGGTGGATGGGCCTGAAATGTACGACTCATTCTGGCCGTCTCCGTTGCCCCTATCATTAGTGCAACTGTAGAGGGCGCAAATTGCAATCCATGTGGGTCACATAGAACAAATATTCAAATCGACACACTTTAAGATAAGAAAAATAACACCGTGTGAGTGATTGTGCATAAATCTAATGATAAGAAGAGTTAATAAATGCGGACCAGTCATGCGTTAGAGCGAGTCCAGGCCTATCTCCATGATAGATCTCGAGCCAACGTCCGACCTGAGATTCCAAACAACCAATTCTTAGTATCAAGGAGACTGCGCCATGATAATCAAAGATAAGAAGGGTTTCAAGCACCAACATGTAGCCGGCTAATGAGATCCATGTTCTATTTGATTCCAGAGGCCATCATTGCTAATTGCTGGCCAATATTGTTTTTAGAAGCAATGCCAAGTTGAAAGACGGAGTGTCTTTAAGGCCCCAGCAACCATGATTAACGTGTAGGTTAAACATCTAGTAACTTATGAGATCAAATTTGCAATATGTATGTAAATCTGAAATTAGATAGTTTTGGAATAAGATATTTGTAAGGATATATTTTATATAAAATAAATAAGAAATAGTTAACAAATAAAATATTTTTATTATTTTGTTGTTCAAAATGAAAGAGATGGCATACTCTTGCCCCCCACATGTTTTACCATATTTGTTTAAAGATGGATCTATTAATCACATAGAATTACAACTCTCCACTTATAAATAATTTATAATATTTTAGATTTTTTATATCTCAAAAGATTTCATTAATCTCACAACTATATGTAGATCCAAAATTACCATATCCATACTATAAATATAAAATATTGAAAATTATATGCTAAATAAAAATAAAATAAATATAATCTTTTAACTGCAAAAACTTATTGGTCCATAAAATTTAAAATGTTCTTTGCTTTAAAAAACAAGTAACATTGCAACAAAATTAATGAGAACACGAGAAAAATAAAAAGATTATCTACCAATAACCATATACTAGGCTTAAATTGAATCACATTTAAGGTAATACTTCTTCCCTTAAATTAGCTCACATTGAATATAATTACGTAAGGCGTTTGCCTCTAGGAATAACTTTCTTACATGCCACTGTGTACTATCCTGAATCATTGGTATGATGCGTTAGACGATTAAAAAATTTTCATTCATTAGATCATTATAGGCAATAACCGATGTGTTGGAGGTTGGTTAGAGGAAAGACTCAACTGTAAGTTCACTACAATAAAGACTCATGCCACTCTGAATTTGGAGAGATGCCACTCTGTATTTTGAGAGACGGTAAAAAGGCGAGAAGGGATTATAGGCTCGGTAATTGTTGCGCTGGAGGTTGCTTACAAGAAACACTCAGCAAGAAGTTCGTACAACTCATGCCACTCTGTATCCTGATAAACCGTAAACCGTAAAAAGGCGAGAAGGGACGCTACCCCTGGCTTTCTTATGAGTTGTGGAGTTTCCCATCATAAATGCTTTCATAGCTATGGTTTTCCTAGGGATGGCTATCTTCTTGTTCCCCTGATTCGGAATTTTCTCAACCCTTTCATTTCCAATGGTGGCGGTGTAGGCGCTATTACTGCACATGTCTCTTGGTTCATTGCCCATTCTCCTGCGTTGTATAGATTCGAGGAGTGGGTAGCTCCAGCGGTTGTGGTCAAATCAGTCTGCATGGCCTGTAAACAAAAAGAGGGAAACCATCTCTCATATGTAGTGAAAGTGAGAGAGCTCTGGTTTCACACCATTCTCTTTTGGAGTTTAATGTTTTCTCTTTACATGACGAAAATTACTATGTATTTGCAGTTGTGCTTGTGGCTGGAATGAATCTGAAGCTTCTGGTTGACGATTTGTCGAGGAATTATTGAGTGAGTATTAATCCATCATGGGTTACACTACTGTGTCTTATACTACTGTGGTGAATTGCCACAACCACCAAATTTGCCCAGAGCGTATGAAAGCAAGCAGCCTGGATTTGGTGAAATAAGGGTGCCCGAGGCTTGAACAATTGGCCACTATAGACAGGATGTGTGATGTCATTATTATTGTGATTTTCCAATGAGTAGTCGTGGATGTCAATTCACTGTCACGAGCACTAAAAAATTATCTCTTGATTGTCTTGTTTTTCCTGTAACTTTCACCAACAAGAACATTCCTCAAAGTGCCTCTTTTGGTCCAGTAGCATTTGGATGTCTCACAGAAATAACGAGGTTGTGATAGATTGTAGATGTAGTAACAAAACATGGTATTTGTAGATTCACATTCTAGGTATTTCAAAGCAGTGGCCATCGTTGCACTGAGCAGCCAGAATCCAAGAACTCAGCAAGTTGCGGCGGCCTTATTCAAAGCAACCTCCTCCATATCTATATAAATAAATAAAAGGTCAACATTTCAAATCTGACACTATGTTTGATATGCATGAATGACAACATGTTAATTGGGAAGTGGTATGGGTGTTTGCTTAGACGGTTTGTATCATTTGAAAATAAAAGGCCAACATTTCAAATCTGACACTGCATTTGATATACACGAACGACAACATGTTTGGGAAGTGGTATGGGTGTTTGTTTAGACGGTTTGTATCATTTTTCAATACTTCGAACAGAAAAAAATGAATAATCAACATCCATCATTGTCACCCAGAAAACATCATCCTTTATAAAAATTGAGTGTCAAAACTACAACAAGGACTTTGGTACATTACATAGATTATTAAATTAAGGAATTATATTGATAAAAACATTCACAATTTCTTATTACAAATATTAAAAGCCTACATAATCTCATTCTTTAATCATTTATTGAAAATACATTAATATATACTTATACTTATCCAATACATCAATATATACTTAGGGTCATCTTACAAGGCAAATTGTTTAAAAATAGAATATTAAAAAATATAATAGACATTTTAACACAGCTCAACAGAGGAGCTTTTAACGCATTTAAAAAGTCCATGCACATAAATATTGAACACATTTGGTCCAAGAAATCATTCATCCATTAGAAGAGACTTCAGTTTATAGCTATATTTCCCTCTCACAGATTAATTACGATACAACTACACAACCAATACTGCACTGAATCCAATAAATTGCATTCTATACTACTAAAAATTATTAACTTTTATCTGATCTTTGATGTATTTTCGCTCTATGCATAGCTACTACATCCAAAGCAGCTTTTTACAGTAGGCTCTGCAGCCACAATCCATTGATGTGCTACATTTTTTTTCTTTCAGACTAACAATAAAGCTTGCAATTAAAACACCTTAAATCAGACATTCCAGTTATCTAGGTTGGGTTGAAAGACAAGGCCCCTTAGATGTAGGTTTCTTGTGATCCTGATCATGTGGATTAGGACAGCTAGGTAACCAACTCCATGAGCCGTGGGTGACACTGTAGACAGCTACCTTTAGACTCCCATGAGCCCTGAAACATATCTTGTCTCCCACTCCCACGCACTCAAACGTGGAGTACAAATCCCTCCAAAATTGTCGACACACAGACTCAGACATCCTCCCCATCTCCTTCCAAGAAAATCCATCACCATCAAAACATTCCATTTGAAAAAGCTCCCACATATCACTTCTTTTCTATGCCTCCAACCATCACTATGATAATTCAAATGCCACCAATCGATGCCATATATTGGGTCCAGAATCAGATAGATCAACGACTAATGACAGTCCTTTCTGGATGTGATGCACCATGATGCCCACCGCGTGATTTGGCCCATAGACGGCCAATATGCTTGCATGACAAAGCATCGTTCCAACACTTTCATGCCCATCGCCTGATTTGGCCCATAGACAGCCGATATGCTTGCATGACAAAGCATCGTTCCAACACTTTCAGACGCTACGGAAACAGAGAGAAGGCAAGCATGGAATAATCCAAAAATAAATATTTATAAGACTTACTGCAAGTTTAATAAGTAGAATTTAATAATTTAATAAATTTCTCTTTTGTCAATTTCTATTTAATAAAAAAAAAAAAAACTAAAACAGTGGCCAGAGAGAAATTTGTATTTTTGTATAGTTCAAGTTTTCAGTTTCTTAATTTTTTTTTGTCGTTTTCCAAATGTTAAATAACAGAGAGAGAAGACGAGCATGGAATATCCTTTTTTTGGGGTCATTTTCCAAATTTTGAATAACAGAGAGAAGAATATCAAAATAGTGAGAGGATTATTAAAGAAAGGGAAGACCGGGGTCTCTTTCGTTTTCATAGGTTTGACTTTTGGGCCAAGGATAGTATTCACCACACACTATTCCATTCTCAATTTCTTATTGCAAATATTAAAAACCATATTTTTAGTAATTTGCATTTTTATTAAAAAGAGGGTTTGGTATTTTAAAATATAATGAATAATTTAGGGCATAATTTAGTGAGTCAACTTTGGTTGTAAATTAAATTTATTGGCCAATATATCGTAGAAACCTCTTTTAAAGTGAAAAGAAATATTTGTGGTAAATTTGCTTGGATCCTTTCCTCAACTAAAATGACCAACTCATAACTTTTTCTTAGAAACATTATTTCATGGTTGGAGTAAGACTTTATCTGAGATCGACCTTTAAAATCCATCGCGACGAGGAGTAACCTATTATCATAACAATTGGTTTCAACTTTGATTTTTCCAACAAAATTTTGTCGAAATGGATACAAGAGTGAGCCTTCTAGAGGCCATTCAACTCAATGCAGGGGATTTTATGTGCACCCCCATTATGAAGGAACACCAAAAGATAGCAAGCCCAAACAAGATTAACTACAAAAATTCAATAGATTTAAAACCCTAACTTGCTTGGATTCTTTCCTCAACTGAAATGACCAACTCATAACTCTTATTGAAACATTATTTCATTGTTGGAGTAGGACTTTACTAAGATCGTCAACATTCAAAATCCATCGTGACAAGGAGTAACCTATTATCATAACAATTGGTTTCAACTTTGATTTTTCCCACAAAAGTTTGTCAAAATGGAAATAAATAAGAGTCTTCTAGATGACATTCAACTCAATGAAAGCGATTTTATGTGCACCTCCATTATGAAGGAACGCCAAAAGGTAGCAAGCCAAAACAGGATTATCCACAAAAATTCATTAGATTTCAAACCCTAACAATTAAGAAGAGGAAACTCATCACAATGATAGAACAACGAGCCTTGTGGAGTAAACAATATCTTTGCATTCAACCATAGTTACCAACTTCAAGTTCAAGTTCAAATTCGAGTTTGATTCAATATGGGAAATGATGGGATTAGATGGATCCTGGGCAATAAATGGCTCATTGGAGGAGTGGGAGGAAGCTCACCTACCACCGCCATGATCACATGTAATTTTGTGTAATGAGAATGCGGTCAATGAAGTCCTACTCAAGCATCCCAAGCTCTAACCTATTATCATAACAATTGGTTTCAACTTTGATTTTTCCCATATAAGTTTGTCAAAATGGATATAAATAAGAGTCTTCTAGAGGCCATTCAACTCAATACAGGTGATTGTATGTGCACCTCCATTATGAAAGAATGCAAGCCAAAACATGATTATCCACAAAAATTCATTAGATTTCAAACCCTAACAATTAAGAAGAGGAAGCTCCTCACAAAGATAGAACAACGAGCCTTATGGAGTAAAAAATATCTTTGCATTCAACCATAGTTACCAACTTCAAGTTCAAGTTCAAATTTTAGTTCGATTCAATACAAGAAATTACGGCATTAGATGGATCTTGGGAAAAAGATGGCTCATTGGAGGAGGTGGGAGGAAGCTCACCTACCACCACCATCATCACATGTAATTTTGTGTTGTTATGAATATAATTCATAACACTTAGCTAAATAAAATGAATATAAATATTAAATAATTAAATAATTCTAGGGTCAACTTTCTTACTGTCGAATTCTTTACATTTCTCCCGTTTGACTTCCTCCTGCATTTCTGCCATCCTTTCTTTTCTATTGTTTAACTGTTTTCCTCTTTCTATATACCTGATTTCCACTTCCATGGGCTTCTTGAAATGATTAGAGGCTACATGATTGTAGGAGGGAGTAGAACTCCCCCCTTCTCAACCCTCCATGGTACCCAATTCTAGTATTCTACTCCAAACGCTAGTTCTGCGCAATTTCCTTCCTGCTCCATCTTCTGTCACTCCCTATTAAGTTTGTATGTTGCTAAGCTTTTACATACATACTATTTTCACAAACATCATTGATTTGTATGGCTAAAGAGAAATTATCAAAGGCAATGACAATGGCTTTGAAAAGGTAAAAATCCATTATTGGTATTTTGTTTATGAAAATAAAGGAAAATACAATAAAATGGAGGTGAAAGGTCACAAGTTGCATGTGAGGAGGAAATTCAAGGAAAATTAATGAAAATGAAGAAATTAGGCACATCAATAATAAAAACACATTAGAGCATCAGTTTGGGGCCATTTTCTATTTTTTTGCAATTAGTCTTAAAGAGGAGAGGAGAATGAAGAGGACAAGGAAAGCAAACAAGAAAAGGAAGGACAAGGAAAGCAAAGGAACACAAGAATCAATAAAGCAAAGGTTTCATCAAATAAATTTAATGAGAATACTTACAGGTAACATGTAGCATATATGATTTCCTAGTTGGTTTTGGCATGCATGGTATGTGCATGTCTGTATTCAATTAATTTGTTATTGTTTGCATGGGTTTTGTCGGGTTTCGACTGTGGTTTTAGCCTTTCCTTCCTATTTTTGCATAAACGTGGTGTGAGGGGATTCTTTCTTGGTTGAGCTATTGATTGATGAAAGGTTTTGGTTCTGCATGAGGTGGTGTGAGGAAAAACCCAAGGGTTGGGGGTGGAAATGGTTTTCTCTAGGAAGCCCTAAATAGGTGGGTGGAGACAGGGAAAATCCTCAAGGGATGGTGAAGGAATTTTGAGGCATCCAAGCTCAGTTTGGTTTTGTGATCTAGGGACTAGCTCAAGTGAGATTGTTGTATGGTGAGGGTGGAGGTGGTTTACCCTATGGATTCTCTTGTTTATTTGTGGATTGGTTTATCCTATGAGATTCCACATTCAATCTTGCAATATGGCATGGGTGTGATTGGATGAAAGAAATATTTGGTTCAACCCAATCTAAAGTTAGGTGGTATATGGAAGTCCCTGACTTGGTTGGGTTTTGCATATGGTTAATAAGAGCTAAGTTTCTCTTGTCATGGATGGGTAATTATACGTGTTATTATGTGGCTTTAATAGTTGTTCTATCCTTGTTATCTACTTGATAATATGTTGGTTATAAACATGGTTATATGCCAGATCTAAGTACGACTTTTATCACATTTTAATTAATGAATGTCTTCTTAATGAATGCATGACCTAATTGGTGTTACGCATAAGTTGTGAAAAGGCATTTTTCCTTCCAGATAAGTTTCAGATCCCTATGTTCAAATATGCATTCATGATGTGTAGTTTGCATGTTTACCATGTTTTTGATAAAATATTTGTCCTTGTTGGGAGGGGTTTGGTCAAGTTTTTCTTCATTTTTTTGGTTTATAATACTTTTTCCTATGTTATTCATCATTCTTGGAAGTTTCATTGTGTTTTGGGTAGAGGCTTTAGTCCGAGCCGTGAAAACATGGCTTAGAGTTCAAGGTCAATGGTATAAAACTGATTGGAAAAGTTCATAGTCATAAGGAAAAGCAATATGGTAGCGACTAAATGTTTAAAATTTTTTAGAGGCCTTATAATGGGAGCAACTGAGAGAATAGCTCAGTGAAAAAGAGATTTGGCTTAGGCATTAGACACCTAGAAGGGTTGGGTAGCTCCTAGACGTCCTGTAATACACGAGGGAAGTCAATAAGGTCTTAAGTTGTCAAATCCATTTTCTTAAGATCATATAGGAGGTTGAGTCCCATCATAGTGACCCTCGACTAATAGTTACCCCGGGAAAATTGGTGAAAGCTGATAAATGTTGGAGGCGATTACAAGGTGGTATTAGAGTGGGTTGCTCTCTCTTTGGGTAAAATTTTATGCTATCAAGGTTATTATTGTTATGCATGGGGTCATGGTATACAACTGGCATGGTCATGCATGATGTTGGTATGGAACCACAATAAGATATGGGAAATAAGATTTTAGTAGCAAGATTTTATTATCTTAATAGAATTACCTGCAAAAAGGAAGAATGGTAGGCATAACTTGAAACTCCATTTCATCCCTTTATTCATAACACATTCTCGAGGGTGTTTATCATCTCCATTAGACCAAGTAGTCAGTTCCTGATTAAGAAATTATTTAAAAAGATGAAAAATCTTTGAGCTAAACTCTCAGTCGTAAATGTATGACGTTAGTAGGTTGCATGCAACCTAACTAGCTGACTTAGAACGAGGTGATCACATTTGGTCTATTGTATTAAAAGGATAACAGGATTTTCTATAGAAATCTTTCTTTTTAGAATGTGATGCTTGATTTTTCCATTAAGCCCCTTATAATCCATACGAGAATCTTCATCATTGAGATTTTAGAGGAGGAAAGAAAGTGTCATGGGAAAAACTCCCTAAATTGCCTAGAAATTCACCCAAATCTTGAATTAATTGTCTATTAGTTTTGAAGTCTTTTTTTTGGGCTCTTTGGCTTAGAAGGAATGTTATGAGCCCACTAAGATACAAATTTTAAGATCAATTAAAACCCAATTTGGCCTCATTAATATTCAACTCGTAAATATTCCAAAGAAATAATAGAACCCCTCTAGATCATTTATTCATCATGAATGAGTGGAATCCATGTGGATCTCACACAACAACCACATCATCTTATATCAAGGAAACAAAAAAATAAACTCCATGAGGTTTCTCACATGTAGACACTGGTAAAACTATGAAATTAAATATAAATGAAAAAAAAAGAAAAAAATAAATGAAAGAATTATGTAAAATATTATTTAATAAAATTAATTAACCAATATTAAAAGTTAATATATAATTCACAAAAACTGAAATTCTAAATTAATATAATTATTATTTTGTGAAAATAATAAAATTACAAACATATTAAACGTAATATACTTTGCAAAGATTTAAAAAAAATATATAATCTTTAATGTTATTTTGTTAAAAGCAAGTAACAACACGAAAGGAACCCAAAAGATTTAAAAAAAATATATAATCTTTAATGTTATTTTGTTAAAAGCAAGTAACAACACGAAAAGAACCCAAAAAACAACGGAAACAAAGAACCATGGCTACCAATATGAAAATTAAGATATATTGGTTGGGTCAAATTGAATTAGAGTGAATTTAATGTTTATAATGTTAAATATTTTTTTAATTATAATATGAATTTGAATAATTATATTTTAATTTTTCATTTATTATATATTTATAGAAGCAAATTGTATTAATTATATTTTAAGATGAAGTTTTGAGAATATAAATTTGAATTATTATTATTATTATTTTAAAGTAATATGAGTATTATGAATAATTTTTTTAAATAAATTGTTTACAATATAGTAAATTTAATAGAACTTATTATTTTTATTACTTTGTACTTTTACATATTATTTTATAATCTAACACTACAATAGCGTAACACATATTTATTATTTTCTAAGTATAAGTCTATATATTATTATATATAATATATATATATATATATTATATATATATATATAATATATATATATATATCATGTTAGACATTAAATCACCTTTATAGATTAGATATCTTTAGCAACTGAAATGAGATGATTTTCAATATTTAAAAAAATTAAAATGAAATTTAAAGTTTTACTATATAAATTCTTGGGTTTATTTTACATATCCATCTATCTATTCTTCACTTTGTAAGAGGGGGATCTACCCCCTTTGGGAGTTCGTAATAATTATAAATACATTGGTATTCCCAATGAATCTCCGAACTGCTCCTTCTGCATCATTAAATACACACAACTTCAGAAACACGGTTATAAATCATAGATCCATAAACTATACTTCAGGGATCCGTTTTATATTTTTAAAATTTATAGGCTTTAATGTAAGTAAATTAGATATTTAACTTATCAATTTAATAGAGTCAAAATCTTTCATTTATATATTTAGTTTGGACAACGATCAAAACCTGAGTATCTGCCTACTTGGAAAACTCCTAGACAAGGTTATCGAGAAACTATAGGCATCCATGTTCATATTTACCATCAACTCTACGTCACTCTGTGAAACAAATATTTGCGGTTAAATTTCCACATTTAAATAATTCAAGACATAAACAAAAATTTTCCTACAAAATCTTCTTCCATTGAAAAACCATAAATTTTATCATTTGAATTCTCATGAAAAAAGTCCAAAATGGACAAATTGCAGAAGATGCATATAACTTATAAAGATGGTATTCATCTACCATAACATCGGCAGTGACATTGTTAGCTACAATCCCTGAAAAGAAAATCCCAAACACCACTAAAATATGAAAAACCTGAATGTGTGAAAAACATTACGGTGCAAGGATACGATTGATCCAATGATACCAACTTAGTAGTGAAAAAATGCATACCTAGTTGGCGGATAAAATTATCCCAAATGTTCAGCCCTCGTCCATCGGACTTGGCAACTCCTTCCACCTGGTAAGTCCTAGATCCATAAACTATACTTCAAGGGACCATTATATATTTTTGAAAGTTATTTGTACGTTGAAGCAAAAGATGGAATTTAATGTAAGTAACTTAAATATTTAACTTATAAATTTAATACAGTCAAAATCTTTCATTCATCTATTAAATTTGGACACTGATCAAAACCCAAGTATCTTCCTACTTGGGAAAGTCCTAGACCAGGATATCAAGAAACTGTAGGTATCCATTTTCATATTTACCATCAACTCTACATTGCTTTGTGAAACGAATATTTGCAGTTAAATTTCCACATTTAAATAACTCATGTAGAAACAACATTTTTCCTACAAAATCTTCTTCCATTGAAAAACCATAAACTTTATCATTTGAATTCTCATGAAAATAAAGGCCAAAATGGACAAATGGCAGAAGAAGCATATACATTATAAAGATGGTATTCATCCACCATAATATCGGTAGTGACATTGTTAGCTACAATCCTTGAAAAGAAAAGACCAAACACCCGTAAAATCTGAAAAACTTGAATATGTGAAAAACATTACAGTGCAGGGATATGATTGATCCAATGAAGCCAAATTAGTTGTGAAAAAATGCATACCTGGTTGACGGATAAAATTAACCCAAATTTTCAGTCTTCCTCCATCAGAATTGGTAGTTTCTTCCACCTGGTAAGTCGAAGTCGTCGTTCCAAACACAAAACCCTTGGGAAAACTAGCTCTAGTCAGCCCGCTAGTGTCAACCTCTTGACTTGGCTGCCATACAAAGTGCCTAGTAATGCAGAGATTTATATAAAGGAAAAGAAAGATAATCATCGTTCACATCTCCATTTCAGTCACTTAGCTCACACTCTGAGTGTGTTTTTGTGTATTTTAATTCGATAAAAAACACAGAATGCACAACTATGTTGTGGAGCATGTAGCCAAACAAAGAGAGATTGGAAACTACGATTACTGGCATATGTTGTGGTTGATTTTCTCACTTATATTTGATTGGGAATGGCCAAATCCTATTACTGTACGTGGAGCCTATATTTTCCTAGGAATGGCCAAATCCTATTACTGTACTTGGAGCTTGCACTGTGGTTTGAATGTGATCAACCCACATGCAACAGACTGATCGCGCCATCATCGGTGGTCGATGTCAAGCATTTGGGTCTGTATTGCATGTGCACACACACACACACACACACACAGATATATATATATATAGATAGCACAAAGAATAAGCTTTGTGATTGTGATTGTGGTTATGTTATGTAAGCTTTTGCTAGTTTCAAGGTATATACTTTGTCGGGAGAAAACATGTAGTGAATGCAAAATAGCCAATTTATTCTCTCTCTAATAACAGGGACCCTTGTTAGGTCAATTTGATTCGGTTCAAGTCAAGGTTTGTTCACTCACGTTCTGCTAGTTTCCAGGTATATATTTTGTTGGGAGAAAACATGTAGTGAAGGCAAAATAGCCAATTTATGCTCTCTCTAATAACAGGGACCCCTGTTAGGTAAATTTGATTAGGTTCAAGTGTAGGTCTGTTCACTCAGGGATTTCATCTTACCATTCATTGTAGGGCTGGCTAATTTTCATTCATCTTTTTGTGCCCTTGCATCAATATTCACACGAATAAAGGTAGCAGTGTACCATAAACTCAAAGCATGCCTAATGTTGTTCTGCTTAGCTAAACAATGCACTACAAGCAGGTGAACCCTGACTTCAACATCTACAATTGTAGCTAAAGCATTGATCTCAATTATTGGGAATGCAATCAAAACTCTGTACTCACCTCTCGTGAGGATAGGAAGACTTGACAGGAGTAGCTACGAAAATATAAGTGTCCATCAATTCCCAGATTGATATGTGATGGTTTGCCTTTTTGATCTGATCTTTCTAGCGTATGCATGTAATAACTCCACATAGATGGTGTATGGATGTAATAACTCCACAGAGTTTGGGTGGAGGATCATTTCTTGGAAAACGCCACCTTCCCACCTCCCCCTGCTTTGTCTCATTGTAATGCAATTTATATGCGAGGAGACTTCAAATTTTCCACCCGCAATGTGAGTGCATAATGTTCTAATTAAAAACAAAAAGAGAAAAGAAATCTCGCTGGCCTCCAGAAATATGGTCATGTTAAATAAAACTAAAATTAAAAGTGTTGGAGCAATGCTTGATGTCTTTGAAATCAAAGCAAGTCAAAATCATCAATGTTGAACTTGGAAAGAGAAAGGTGATTTTAGAAGAATGGATGACACATAGTTTGTTGGAAAGCTGAAGAAACAGAACAGATGCCCAGTAAAGGATGGAGACCTAGCAATCATGTTAAGATGGGGTTTTTTCAAATGAGGAGCTCAAGAAGAGGGTATAGCTCCCAAAATTTTGGCTAGGAGTGGTATCATTTTTTTTGTTGGCAGCTAATGATAAAATTCTATCTCAAGTACCAATAAGGAAGGGATGCTTCCAAGAGCTAAGAGCTAAACAGATGCATGGAGGAAAGAGAATGAAACCTAGATATGATCCTCCATGATAAAAATCACAAAACACTCGCTCAAATAGAGACAGAGATGGACAATATTATGTCAAGAGAAACACAACATGCGAGTAGAGTTCCATATGCTAAAACCATAAGCTCGGGAGCCTGTGTAGATCACGTGGGGATACTAAGGCATACATCTTAAATATCTCCTTGTCATCGACTTAACACATTAGACCACTCATTGTGCCTCGCTTTGTAGTTCATTCTCCAATGATGATTAATTTGATCAAGGGGTTTCCATGCCTCTCAAATGCTCTCAAGTGCCATGATGGATGGACTCCAACCTCTAATGATTCATGAGAGATTCTTGGTTCCTTAATTGAACCCGATTGAGTTTAGAGTCCCCTTCCAAGTTTATGCTTGGTGATGCAAATTTTGGACGCTTTAGTTCCTTCTTGGCAGGTTAGCCTATATTTCCTATAGCAGCAGAGGATGGTTTTTCTATGTGTTTTCTAATTAAAAACCCAAAACCTGCATTGCCAGGGCAACCCTCGAAGAACCCATGAAAATGGATTTTAGAATGGAGACTTTTGCAACAGGACATACTTTCATTGGAATTTTGAGATTTACAGCGTGAAATGTAAGTTTTTGATTCTGGAGAAACACTTCACTTATCATCAAGGCTAACGGTGGAAGCGTAAACAACATTGTCATAGAGATTTGGCTCAGCGATATTACCTGCATTGGAAACCAAAAATCCAATATCAAATTGATTTTGTTCATCTTGAAAGAAAGGGAAGAGACCAATGTTCCAAATTTTCATGTCTATGTTCCCACCCAGTTTGGATGATGTTCAAAGTGCCATTTGCCTTCACCCAAAATGACTTCATCAATCCTGTATTTGTGGAGAAAATGTAGAAACAGGGTAACCATAATTCCTAGTTTTAAAAGGAGCCATTGACAGCTATTTGGAACAATGAATGCGAGTGTGAGTGCCACGGAGACCGAGACCGATGGGCAACTTGTGAGAAAAAGGACTTGGTCATGTTGCAGTTTTCATTGTTGTTTGTGGTTTCGTGTTTTAATTGTTTTAACAGCAACAACCCTTGGAAGTTGCAAGTAATGCAATTTCCATTACCAGGATAACTAATAAAAGGGAAAACTTGTTGTGTCTGTTTCTTTAGATTGTTGAGTGCATGCTTCAATTTGCGTCTAAACTTCACAATGCATTGTCTGTCCGTGGCTTTGTGAGCAGGGGTAATCTTTGTCCAATCACCCTTGCACCAAATAGAGTCAATATACCTCATAAGTACATCATCTACATAATTACGCCACTCAAAATGGTAACTCCACATTCCTGTCATCAACCATTTTTATGCATGCTGTCCAAAATATGCGTATTCACAACAACCAAAAGTTTATCCTTTACACTTAGTTGGCTTATAATACCCGTGTGAGCTGTAAAATATGACTTTACTATTCTGCAAACGTGCAATGGGTATATCCCATTGGCTTATAATACCCGTGTGAGCTTCAAAATATGACATTATTATTCTGCAAATGTTGCAATGGGTATATCCCATTGGCTTAGAATACCTATGTGCGCTTCAAAATATGACATTATTATTCTGCAAATGTTGCAATGGGTATATCCCATCCTAAACATATGGCACACTCTATGTTATTCAAAATTTGGAAAATGACCCAAAAAAAAAGGATATTCCATGCTCGTCTTCTCTCTCTGTTATTTAACATTTGGAAAACGACCTAAAAAAAATTAAGAAACCGAAAACTTGAACTATACGAAAATACAAATTTCTCTCTAGCCACTGTTTTAGTTTTATTTTTTATTTATTTTTATTAAAATAGAAATTGACAAAAATAAATTATTACAATTATAAATTTAATTTATAAACTTGAGTAACTTAAATATTTTTTTTTGGATATTCCATGCTTGTCTTCTCTCCGTTTCCGTAGCGTCTGGAAGTGTGGGAAGTAAATCCGAGTGGACTATAACATTTCAGTGAATGAATAATTCGATGTGAACGTGGTACATAGTTTCAACTAGAACTAACCGCGACACCGTGAAAATGAGAATAATGGCAGCGACACCCGAACGGAAAGTAAAATACGAAACTGCACGACAGTTTTATTATAGTGACTGGTGAGAATAGCACAACATCAGATTCTCTTGCTCCGAGAATCATGTGAGACGCTTTATTGACACTAACATAAACATAGATATATATATATGACATATTAGATGCGTATTGTGCAGTTGGGCAGACGTTGAATATATAACTAAATTAGAAGCTGTACTGCTCGTAGCGGATGAAACAGTCACCTAGCTGAACTCGAGCACCGATGGCGTACCCGCAAATGTTCCAGATGCGGCCCCCAAGGTTTTTAAGGCAGGCGGTGCAATCAGACTGAGAGATTCCCTGTTTGCAAACCCCACGCCCATAGGCGGTGGGTGAACCTGCTCGCGATGCTTTATAGTCGTAACCGCTGAAGGCAGTGTTTCCCTCTAGATCTACCAGGAGGGATCCGAGAGTACTATAAAAGGAACTTCCGCTTGGGATCTTCTGCCCCTTACATGCAGATGATACCAAGTTTGTCCTGGGCGTGCCTACAGCACTGCCCACCACGAGCGCTACTACCATTACTGCCAATGTAAAGCCAAATGAGTACCTCATCCCGAATGATATATATAAGCTCTACAATGAGAAATTAAATGCTGGCTGGAATGAATGATATAACCACCAATGCAACCTCCATTTATAGGCCTCGCGGAAATGGCTGTGTATGGCTAGAATTATGAATAACATGTCTCTGTGGGTTATGGGCCGAAATGCATGAAGGATTATGGATAACATCTGTCTGTGGATTAGTGGCCGAAATGGACGAGTCATTCTAGCTCCGTGGCCGCCTGTCTTGACTAAACCGTTGGGGCCCATATATAAGAGATGGTATACATTTTAATAATTAACCTGGCACTGTCATATATATAAAGCTAATAGTGAATCAACTAGTCACATACAATTACAACGTGATATATATTAATCACATACAATTCCAACTCTCCACTTGTAAACCACTTTTAAAATTTTATAAGTTATCGATGTCAAACCACTTGTAAACCACGTTATATAAGTTATATATAAAAAAGCTAATAGTGAATCTACCCACTTGTAAACCACGTGTGCTGGATGATGGTAGATGGGCCTGGAATGTACGACTCGTTCTAGCCCCCTGTCTTGACTACACCGTTGCCCTTATCATTAGTTCTACCGTAGTGGGCGCAAATTGCAATCCACGTGGGTCACATAGAACAAATATTCAAATCGACACACCTTTAAGATAAGAAAAATAACACCGTGTGAGTGAACACATTCTAGAGAATGGATTTTCTCATTATCCCTACATTTAAAACTTAACCAGCTCTATGTAAAATTGAAACTTAGCCCCATACAAAAATATAGATTCTAGCTATTATGAATAGTTTAAAATCATGACAAGAACGGATCATGACAAGAACAGATGTGTTAGATCATAACGTGACCGGTTAATTGCAAAGCGAGAGAGTGAAAAAAATGGAAGTTGATCTTGCAAATAGGGTCTTAACTACAACATTTTTTGGAGAGTCCATAGATTTTGCAATTTTGGATCCAATAGATGTGGGTGATGGAGCCAAAGTAAAACATTTTCATCGAAATGTTACTTCTTCTACTTCTTTTCCAGGAGTCGAGACTAGAGTTTAAAGAACCTCTATCATTTTCCTAATCAATCACACATCTTGAGTCTCCAAAAGCTATAAAATCCTTAGGTTCGAGCCAATTAGAATAGTGCAAGACAATGTTAGATATT